>JAOTRH010052629.1:0-52222 GCA_034768845.1 Heliamphora exappendiculata
TTTCCCATCCCATCCAATACCCCCCCCCCCCCCCTCCATCAAAATGCACAATATCTCAACCAGCATTAAAAAAGACATATGAACCTACGTATTACTTATCGTTCTTATCTTATCCAATCTTGTCCAACACATCGCCAATCCGAATGCACAATATCACAACCAGTTTCAACTTTCAAGTAGATAAACCAAAAATGCAAAATGATAACAGAACACAGGAACAGAAGCAGACAGGCCCATAAAAATCAAATGCAGCAGAGAAACCCCAGCTTCAGAAGTTCTATTTGTCTCACTTTCCAAACAACAGAAAACCCAAATCTCAACTAAGTTTAACAGTTTATAATGTTGTAGGTAGCAGCCAAACCCATAGAAATAAAAATCATAGTGTAAAAGAGTGAGAGAAGCCAAAAACATTCAAAGAGCAAGTGTGGAGAAAAGGAATTACTCTGTAGCTTCTTGTCCATATATCTGATAAACACACAAAAAAATGACAAAAATTAGTTACAACGAAAGATTGAATCGAAAACCCCCTAATACCCATGAGAGAGAGAGAGAGAGAGAGAGAGAGAGACTAACTTCTTCAGATCTGGAGGCTGGCCTGACCTGCTCATGGTTAAAACCTAGGGAGAGGGAGAGGGAGAGGGAGAGGAAGCTAGTTAGCGGACAAGTGTTTCGAGCATCCAAAACCTATTGCATGATGACTCT
Organism: Heliamphora exappendiculata; assembly: GCA_034768845.1. NCBI lineage: Eukaryota > Viridiplantae > Streptophyta > Magnoliopsida > Ericales > Sarraceniaceae > Heliamphora > Heliamphora exappendiculata. The sequence goes on from JAOTRH010052629.1 coordinate 703, forward strand.
TCTAAGTACACGATGGCTCATTTGTATCGGTGGTTATGAGACAATTTATGATAAATACTTAATGATTTATTTTTATTAACTGGTTAGAAGCTAAATAATAGCTCATGTTATATAAATTCAATTATTTATTTATTAAGAATGTTACATTATATCACTTACATAGTATATCTAAAAATTTGCCATGCTAAACCTGTATTTGGCTTGACTTTTAAGCCTGTGTTTGGCTTGATTTTTAAACTAAGTTTAGCTTAAAATTTTTTTAAAAAAATTACTTGATTTAGTTTCTCACAAAAAAGCTAAGCTTTTTTCACTTTTTTCTCACAAAAAGTCATGATTTGATACCTACTTTTTTACAAAAAAAAATCAAAAAACTTAAAAATTACTAAAAAAAAGTAATCCAAACACAGACTAAGTTTGGTACCAAATTTTTTTTATACTTTTTTGGTGTTTGGTACTATGTAAATTAAAGTCAACAAAAATATAATTTTCATGAGAATGAATTTTTTTTTTATTACAAAAAATATTTTTCATCATTGTTAGTTCCATTTTCTGCCCCACAACACCACTACCATCATTGCCAATTGGAGTCTAACTTGATTTTGGTGAAAATATTCTTTTATTATTGCATTAAATATTTTTCATCATTGCTATCTTAACACTATCATCATTGTCATTATTATTATCGTCACCGCCACCACTACCATTGTCACCACCATTGCTATCACGGCTACTACCACAACTACTGTTGCGATCACAGTCAAATCAACTCTCAACTCACCTTGACCCTTGCCACTGTTACCACTGTCATTCCACTGTCGCTGATTGTTGCCGCCATCACTGCTATTATCACCACTACAACCCCATCACTACTAGCAATGACACCATCAGTGTCACCACCACCCTGTGGTTGTCGCAACCATCACCGTTGACTCACCACTGCAACTATTTTCATTGCTGCCACGGCACCAACACCCCCACGCCACCACCGTCACTCCATAATCCACCACTACTATGCATTACCACCACCTCTCAATCACTACGATCGTCGCGGCCACCCACCACCACCTCCCGACTATCACTGCCATCATCTCTACTTCAACTATCGCTGCCACCATTTTTGCTATTGCCACCTAATAACACCATCACAATTATTAATACCATCATTTTCAAAAATACAACCAAACAAATGAAAATGTTTTTCTAAAAAAAAATCAATTGAAACAAACAAAACATTAGTATTTTAATTTTTAAAAACACCAATTAAATTTTTTTTTTCTAAAGGTGGAAACATTTATTTTTACTTACTAAGGAATTGATATTCTATTCTAACATAGAATCATTTTAAAACAAATAATTAGAAAATAGTTTTTTTATTATTTTTATTTTTTCTAAAAAATAGTAACGCTGTTTTTTTAATAAAAATAAAAATAAAATAAAAAATATTTTCTAATTATAATAATAAAATGTTTCAAATACAAAAAATAATTTTAAAAAATTTTATTTTTATTTTTAAATAGTGTTTTCGTTAAAAGTTAATGAAAAGTTGACGGTTAGACTAATTTAATACAAAAACTAAATCAGATGGAAGGGTAGTGACATTTCATAAATCACAGGAGAGGTGATTGATGTTTTCATTAACCTCAGGGGAGGTCAGCGTAATTTACCCTATTTAATAGACATTATATATCTACTGATTTATAAATAGGAATAATTAGTTAAAAATTCAATTTTTAGACCTAAGAGTGCATTTAGCAGGAATAATTAGTTAAAAATTCAATTTTTAGACCTAAGAGTGCATTTAGCCCACCTTGTCGGTCCATTATTTTAAAAAATTTATGAGCTAAGAATTAAGATCCTTTGAATTAATGATAAGCAATTATATAGATAAAATGCTATTACTATTTACATATTTTCCTAATTACTCAGTACACACTTATCGCCACCTTATCACCCCTTTCAACTTCTGCTGTCATCGCTAGTGATCATTTCCATCAATTATCGGTGACCATTTTTTGATAAAAGTCGATGACTATTTTCTTACGACTTTTCAACTATCTCCAATGGTTCTCCAACAACTTTTTGACAACTCATAGAATAATTAAATTTTACTTTTTACTCCAGTACCAACTACATAAAACATATAAATTTCATTATTAGTGGTATTACATATTCAAATATTTAAAATGCATGTAATAAATATTATCAATAATATATAATAATATATATTTAAACATATGGATGATATATATTATTTAAAATGTATGTACTTGTATATAAATACTATATATAATATATTATATATGTGAATATATATTTGTATATAATATAAAATATCGCCGTATAATTTAAAAAATATACCCGTTTAAACTAACTTTAAAAAACGTTCAAAAATGTATAAAAAAGACTACCACAAATGGAGACAAACATAAACCAAAAGCTGCATATGGGTAAAAGATATTTTTGCTTTCGATTTTTCTGGTTTAAATTTAATTATAATTGGGGTATTTAGTAAAATTACTATTAGTAGATTTTAGCTTCTTACTACTAATTTAGCTATAAATTACAAATTTTTTCATACACTCACAACTTCTTTCACAATTTATAACTATTTTTTTTTATCTATTTCAATTACAAATTACAATCTTCATCAAACACTCACAACTTCTACTATAATCTAGAATTTATAAACTACTTATTTCAATAATGACATATTTAATTGATCATATTAAATATAAAATTGAATTACATATTTTATAGAAATACTCTTATTTGAATATAACAAATGGTAAAAAAAACATTGTAATTGATCTTATAAAATGTAAAATATATAATATTAAAAAGAACGTCATGGCCGGTCCTGAGTTTTAAGGGGCCTAAAGAAAATTTAAGAAATAGGATCCCTTAAAAATTAGTACCAATTTAAAAAATAAATAATAAATAAACTCAAAAATTAATAATAACTGAAAGGATAAAACCAAAACAATTAGTATTTTCATTACAATAACTCAAAATTATAATTTAAATACAACTCTTCTTACATTTTTTATTGCAAAAGTACTAATTAAACTCGTGTAATCTAACTCTTTCACTGTATCCTTCTCAATAGATAGCATGGTTAATTCATTCAATCTTTCTTGTGACATGGTTAATTGAAGATAAGTTTTGATTAACTTCTTTCTTCAGATGCAACTGTAACTGGTATAATCAAAAGAATTTTATAAATAATCCATGTGTTCGAAAAATAACTTTCCATTCCTTGTAAATAGTTGAGGCATTAGGCACTTGGGCTGAGCCTGAGCAAGGCTTGAGTGGAGTGGCGGCGTCGCGGGTCTCGCGACGACTGGGTCATTGAAGATTAGAGAGTGCAGTGCTGCGGCGTCGAGCAAGAGATGCACTCCGGCAACGAGCAAGAGCAGCGCTGCGGCGGCGACATGCGACATGCAACTGGCAACTGGCTAAGAGTTCTTGCGTCATCTGACTACTCGTCTTCCTCAATACCTTTTCGGCTCTTCCAATACCCTAGGCGTAGTTAGGGCATTTTAAATTTTCAATTTTGCATTTTGGGTCGCGCATCAGCGCAAGACAGGTCAGTTGGGTTGGGGCGTTGGGCACTTGGGCTAAGTCTGAGCGAGGTTTATTTTTTAATTAGGCCCTAAAAAAAAATTTGTATCTATGCATATACAAAAGGCTTAAAAAACTTGGGGGTCCCAAATTTTGGTCCAAAATTGGGGGCCTAAAGCGGTGATTTTAATGGCCTTAGCCCAGGGCATGCCTAAAGAACGTAATATTAATAATTTTTTTACTACTAAATTTTAATTCCATAAAATTAATTATCCTATAGCAGGGCCATAGACCTTATAATTTCATGGGCTTTTTCTCGTCAAAATCCAAATCTTGATCGGAGAAGTCGTTTGGATGCAACTTCTAATAGGTTTTCTAGAAAGCAATCTCCTCTTTTTTTTCCAAGCGTTAGAGAATTTTAATAAAAATAAAATATTTAAAATTAATCTATTGTATATATTATTATTTATTATGTAATAAATTATTCAGGTTCATTACAAAATTTAAATAGGTTATTAGTAATCCATTCACGGTTTTGTCCATTATAAAATTATTAATAACCTATTTTAATATCATAACGCCCATGAAATAAATATAATCCCTTTATAAATTTTTATAAGATTACTGTTGGTAATTTAATTATGTTTTTGTTAGAATATATGAAAAGACTTACAAGCCTATTGTTTTATTGAGAGAAAAAAAGATTAGAAATGAATATGATAAAAGATATTGAGTTTTCTAAAAGGAGATAAATAATAATTAATATTGCTTTATATTATTTTATTATATTTTATGAATAACTCGGTTAATGAATCGTTCGAATTCTTTTAATAGACGTGAACACTGAATAAGAAAAACCTGTGAGTACTTGTGTGGTATCATAGAGATAATACTCCGTTTAAACCTTCACGTGGAGACAAATATTAACTTTAATTAAGATAATAACTACACGCCTCTCAATATCACAGATAATAAATATTCTACTTTCTATTATTTTTATACTAAATTAATTTTAATGTCATAATTTTAATATAATTTTATTTTTTTTAAAATTAAATTTTTGAATGCTTTTTTATAACAAATCTGGCTACTGAATCATATTATTTATATCATTCTTACCGGACCAAAAAAACAACAAAAAAAGGTCAAGAAGTTGATGCAATATCATGTTTGTCCTTTAAAAAACTTTCCAAACATAGTTTGATAATGGCCCCGTTTGGGTGGTTTGCTTATTTGCTTATTAGCAAATAAGCCAACATTAAAATAAGCAATTTTGTTTGGGTAAATTGGCTTATAAGTGGCTTAAAAACTATATGCATTCGTTTGGGAGGACACCAGCTTATTTGCTTATTTACTTATATATGTTAAATTACATTAATGCCAATCATCCCATTCAAGCATCCAACTGATAGCAGCCCATGCGTCACTGGTGTCTTCAACATTTCTCTGCCTCTCTGCTCAAAAGAACCAAAGCCTGCACATGATTGATCGATCTGTCGTTAGACAGATCAATCGGTCCTGTGAGACCCTGACCAATTTTTTTTTTCGGCGTTTTTGGACGAGTGTTTTTCGTTTTCGATTTTGCATGTTTATATGCTTTTTGATGTATGATCGGGCTTAGATATGCTTGAGGGGTTGGTTCCCAGGGCCGTCGGGTGTTGCGGTGCAAATTTTAAAAATTCAAAAAAAAAAGATATTTTGGAGGCCTATAAATATCTGGAGTTGGATATTTTCAAAAAATATTTTCAAAACTTCTCCACTAAGTTTTCTCGTTTTCTCTCTGCCTTCTCTCTAACTTCTCGAGGGTCCGGGCTCGATTTTTAACGATCCAACAGCGAATTCTTACTTTTGGCGTCGTGGTCTATCCATCCATCAGGATGAATTTTTATTTCGACGAAGCTCGATTTTGCACGTGATTCAAGGCGTCGAGTTTTTAACTCACTGAGGTATGATCCTAGACTCTCATGTCTTATAAGGGTACTACGTGTAATCGTGCGTGTTTTTACCGGTTAAAATGCATGAGATTTGATTTTGTTTAAAAGTTGAGTTTTGGGGTAAAAAAATCATTTTTCGTCGATTTCGGTGGATGAAATCGTATTTCGAGAGTTTTCTTACGAGGTTTTGGTGTTGGGTTTGGATGTACGGATGTCCGAGGATGTTAGATAGGTGTTTGGAGGCTTGATTTGAGGTTTGAAGGTGGAACCCGTAGCTTAAAAATGATTTCTAGGCAAGGTCAATCGATTGGATCTTCAAGATCAGTCGACTGGATCAAGGTTTTGGGAGGTCAGTCGACTGAACCTCCTAAGTCAGTCGACTGGCATGGTTCTGTCTTGGGTTTTTTAGCTTTTCTCGAGAGTTTTCAGTCGACTATGGGTTGGGGTCCAGTCGACTGAGGTGCTGGGCTGTGTGTTGGTGGTTTAGTGGTTGGTTCCTTGGTTTCCGATTAGTTTCCAACAGTATTCTATTGATTAGTTAAGGGATTAATCGACTGAAATACAGTTGGACTCTTTTCGGAGTTCAGTTGGTTACGTGGCGGTTTTAGGGGTCGTGTCGTGACCTCGTATCGTGTGTTTGTATAGACATCGTCCTCAGGGTTGACTTGCAGAGTTAGATGTGGTTGTTGGGGCATGGTTGTGTGCGTCGTGGTTGGGTATGGGGTGTGTTTGGGCCCGTGGCACCTTTGGAAGAAAGGTGGTGTTGTGTGACCTCATGGTTTGAGTGATTTAGCAGTGGTCTTCGCGTTAGGCTTGGATCTGTGGGTTGATGGTTGTCCCAGTAAGTGGATGTCGGGTTGTATGGCAGGTGGCGTCTTGTTGTGAAGTTATCTATGGCTATGTGTGTTTATAACTGATTATGTGCATTTATAACTCTAGTTTATTTATGTAGGGTTTATGTAAGTGGATTACATGGCTTGATATCGTTACGTGTAACATGATTTATGCTTTAAAACTCAGAGGTTTTATAGGCATGTGTATGTGGGATATAAGGAACGGATGCATGTGGTGCGTGGTGCATGTTGCATGGGTTGCAAGTGTTGTGTGGGTCGCGTGTATAGCATGCGACGGGATTTGTGAAACGTAGTGATAGTACGTGATTTTATGCATTTAAACCTTGAATAGATTATGCATGGGTGTATGGAATGAAAAAGATGAACATGTGGTTCAGTGAATTTTAGCTCTAGCTGACGGTGCGTTCGATAGGGCTGCGATCCTTCAGTGATAGTCCGAGAAGGTTAGGGCTGCGGTCCTTCGGTGATAGTCCGAGAAGGTTTGGTCTGAGGTCCTTTGGTTAAAGTCCGTAAAGGCGTATGTGGTAAGGCTGAGGTCCTTCGGTTAAAGTCTGAGAAGGTGAGTTTGTTAGGGATGCGGTCCCTCGGTTAAAGTCCGTAAAGATGCATATGTGGGGCGGATATTGGTCATGCAGTGAAAGTCCGTGAAGATGTGTGACGGGCTTCGTGCATAGAGTGTGTTGCACAGGTTGCGTGCGTTGTGTGTATTACACGGGTTGCGTGCGTTGTGTGTGTTATTGCATGCGTTGCGTGCGTTGTGTGTCGATGAAAGTTCGAGAAGATTCATGGATTGCATGAACTGCATTGTAGGACGGATAGACCAATTTTTAAATTATTTTTGAGACTCATGTGAATCGCGATCTAAAAACCATTTTCAAATTGTTTTCAAGGCTCCTGTGAGTTAGTCAAAAGATGGTTTGTATTCTCACTTTCCCGTTTGCATGTGAAAATTATTTTAAAGGCTTGAAAGAGAGTCTAAAACTGCACCTCGTTTTTCTAGCATATTTAGCTTATATTGCATGCGTTGTCTAGTATCTGCTGAGCATTGGCTCACTGTGTGGGATTTGAAATATTTTTCAAATACCGGTCACGCAGGTTGGTTCGGGGTTGCTGGAGGTGGAAGAGCTGTAGTCTTCCTTTTGTTAGTTTAAAACATGTATGTTGTAACATATTTTTCCGGTGTTAGAGCCATGTAATGTTAGCCGTTTTGCGGTTATATACAATGCATGTATGTTTTATATTGAGAGTGTATTCTCGGGTTGGGTGTTATGTTTGGTGTTTGTGGTGTTTCACGTGACCCGGAGTTTGGGGCGTGACAAGTCCATTCGTCTGGCCGGTTTAAAACTGGTTCGCGCTTTTTTTTTCATTTGTTTGGTGTCTGCTCTCTCTCATCCTCGTCATTCTTTCTTAGAGCTCTTGTGGTTCAAAGCCCGGCGACCTTCGGCTTAGTCTTCTCTCTCTCCACGCTTGTAAGTTTTGCTTTTCTTCTTCTCTTACCGTGTTTGGAAGTTGATTTCTCTATGGTTGTAACGGCTAGGGTTGGGTTTTTTTTTTTTTGTCCCGTAGGTTCTCGTACTATTGTCTTAGCTCCTTGGATTGGCATTCCATGTGTGGCTCACCTGGTATGAAGTAAGTTTTTAAGGTTTACGACTGTTTTAGAACACTTTCGGTATTCTATATTTAAATTTTAAATTACAGAACAAAAATAAAAAACAAAAAATCGAACATGATCCGAGTTCTTTTGTTTGCGATTTTCCCCATTTTGAACCCTTTCATCAGCAAAGAAGTTCGACTTCTTCTATGTACCAAACCGATCGAAGTTTGTATGCACCGTTCTCAATTTTAGGTCTAAAAAAGGGAGATTTCACCTCGTATATGAATACTTATTTTTTGCAATGAAAACAGAGTATCTGAATACTCATTTTGAAAGCAAAAATTGTGAATATATTCATACTCATTTTCTGTTATGAATACTCATTTTGTGCAATGAAAATCGAGTATATGAATACTCATTTGAAAAGAAAAAATCGAGAATATGAATACTCATTTGAAAAGCAGAAATCGAGAATATGAATACTCATTTTTCGCAATAAAAATCGAGTATATGAATTAAAAGCAAAAACTGAGAATATGAATGCTCATTTTGTGGAATGAAAACCGAGTATATGAACACTCATTTTAAATGCAAAAAACCGAGTATATGAATACTCATTTTTTGTCAGAACATACTCATATATGTTAAAACATATTCATTTTCTACAAATGATGCTCATTTTGTACAAGATAACATTCGGTTTTTTGAATCGTCGTCAAAAAAATGATTTAAAATTCAAAATGACCATGATTAATATACGAATATAAAATATCCAAATATCTTCCTATTTATTTGAGTACTCAACTTCTTCAACTAAATACATAAACTACGTTGTTATTTACATATTATCATTCAGAAGATTTTTAAATCAACGATTTTAGATGATTCCCTAAAATAAAAGGCAACATACAAAATTTTCCAAAATACTCTACGCAACAAAGGATAAACGGTTGAATAATTCTAATCGGGTAAAAAGGGTAAATTTGGAGAAAAGAGTGTTCTAATTCAAAAAAAGGACTTACCGGGTTAATGTACATTTCATTGGGACTTATCTCTAAACAGCTTCTTCAAATAAGATTTATCCCTAATTTACTCATAATTTGTTCTTACAAATATTAATAGACCGATATGTACTTGGTAATATCTACTATTGTCTTCTATATTCAGGCCTGACTGATATCTACCTTGTACCTGAATAGTACAAAATATCGTAATTAGTATACTAATTTTACTTAAATTCATATGTACAAATTAGTATAGTACGACTTCATATTTATTTAAAATTTGGTTTTTTTTTTTGTTTTCTATTATTTTGTTGTCTTTAACAAGTTTTCATCTTGTTGCTTTCCTAGTATTAATTCCGATAACTCTATGTTTTTTTTGCTTGGATTTTTCTTTTTCTCTCCTTTCTTGTGTCGATTATTGGATGGTGCTCCGTCGTGTCGTTTTATTGTTTTTTTTTCCTTGGTCCAGGGATTTTCGGTTCTTCGGTGTGTTTTTTTTTTGGGTATGATATTCTATTTGTTTATCCTCCATGGCTCCCAAAGACTGAGCAAAATCCACCAGTGGTGGGATTGTTTCCGAGTTTGAACGACATTTTTCAAATAAAGCTTCTTTTCTCCAATTCAAGGAATCCATTGACAAACGTCCTGTTTTGTTAGAACGTAATGTCATGCTACGAGACTTTCCTGATAATCCAGCAATTAATGTGTTCTTTGCATTAAACTGGAGATGTCTCTTGCACTTTGATCCTTTCCTCTCTGTCAATCTCTCTATGGTTAAGGAGTTTTATAACTCGTTGACCAAAAAGCTCAACAACGTCGACACGTATTGTGGTCATGTTCGGGGGTTTCCTTTACTCTTTCCCCTGATACTAATGCATCTTAGCTAGGCTAGAGTCTCGTCCTGTTGATCCTGATTATCCACGTCCTCATTATTTTCCCTGGCATACTGTTGATTATGGACCCATTGCCTCAGATATCTGTGGTGTTTCTCGCTCTTGGGTGACTGGGGTTCTTATTCCCCAATGTGATCTTTTCGCCGCCTTTCGTCTCCTGAACCTCATTGTATGTGCTAACATTGACCCGAAAGGTCACTCTTCCGAGATCTCTAAGCAACATGGGTACATCTTGTGGGCCATTGCTCATCAAAAGGCCGTTGATGTTAGTGACTTGATTTTTCAACGCATAGTTCGAATTGTAGGGGAAAATCTACTCTAGGTCTTCTGTTTGGTTTTCTTATTACTCAGTTTCTTCGGTCTCTCTATGTTCCCGAGGTTCATTCTGGGTCCAATCCTGACACTCTAAAATTCCTATCACGGCCTATCACCAAAACAACCCTCAAACATAGTGCCTCTCAGATTCCCAAAACTCCTTCCACTCCCGAATCTTCTCATGCAGGCCTTCCTGATGATGCTGTGGAGGACTTTGGCTTGCACCCCGTGACGGATCTTCCTGAGAGGGAGGATGTTGCAGCTCGCCTGGAGCGACTCGAGGAAGAGGTCAGTCTTCTGCGTGCCGATGTGCATGACCTGATTCATCATCAACACAAGACGTGGACGGAGATGCATGAGTTCATGGCGTATGTAGTGTCTCATCTTCCCCCTGCTGTATGATCCGTGTTTTTTTTTTTCATTGGCAATTCCGTGTCAAAGGGGGAGACATGTGCATAGACACATTTTTTGCTTCGTTGGTGGACGGATATACATTTCTTTGTTGGTGGATGGATAGACATTTTTGTTTGTTCGAATTGTTAGATATGGATATATGATAGATGGATATACATTTTGGATGGTATGTACATTGTTGGAATGCATATTAATGTTTATATGAGGAATTTTTTCCATTTTGGATATGCATATACATTTTTTATGATTGGATGGTTACCATTCTTTTCATGAGGATGACATAACATTCTGTGTTTATCCTCGTTGCATGTTTTTCATATGGTGTTGTCACAGAATTACCAAACGGGGAAATACTCATTTTTTTGCCTCGTCGTATTCTATCTCTTTTTCGCAACGCTGTCACAAGCTACTTATTTCTTTTTACGATTTAATATGTCTTCTTGCGCGTAAGAAGTTTTGTTAATTGAATAGGTCTAGCAAATACTCGAGAAGAGTGGTTCACCGATCGATCGGTCATTTTGGATAGAAGTCATCCTGGTGCATTGTTATGTATTTCCCAATAGTGTTTTAACCGATCGATCGTTCTTTTAACCGATCGGCTAGTCATGTTCACGTTTTGTTTCCTTCTATAGTGTGTCGTAGGATTGTGTTTATAAGTTGTTTTGTTATGTCTGGGACAACTGATTGGTTCTGAGTGGAGACAGGGCTTTTAACAAATATATAAATTATATTATTAAGTGCCAAACTAAATCACATATTTAATTTTAAAACGAAAAATTAGTTTTAGGTTCTTAAAGTAGCGGCGATTTGTTTTTCATCCAACAACAAAAATTTTAACGCGCGAGGTCCAATTGGACCCTATAATAGATAAATTTATCTGTGCATTTTTAAAACATGTATAAAGATAAATTTATCCGTGTGCTTTGATTCGTGTTTTCAAAAGTCACACAAATAAATTTATCTGCATGCTTAAATAAGTATACAGATAAATTTATCTGTTTGCCGTTATTCGTGTTTTGAAAAGGCACACAGATAAATTTATCTGTCTTGCATAAATTAGTATACAGATAAATTTATCTGTGTGCTTTATACGTGTTTTGAAAAGGTCACCTGGTAGACCTAAAATTCAAAAAATTCATTCAAGATGTGAAAGTATTAGGTAGGTAAGATGTGGAAGGTGTGGGAAGTTGGAAAAGAACAATCGGAAGACTTGCAAGAAGCCAATTTGAATGTTCATTTTTTTCATTTAATTTTTAGTTTGTATGGCTGGAAAAGTTGTAACACTTTATTTTCAATAAAAACTAAATTTTGTGCCTTCCTTGTTCCTTTTCACAATATGACAGATAAATTTATCTGTTAAGAATTTGGGCCCTCTTTATGCTTTATCATAATAGTACTGATCAATTTATCTGTTAATGATTTATGTCTTGCTTATTTATTTTCACAATAGTACAGAGAAGTTTATCTGTTAAGGATTTGTGCCCTCTTTATGCTTTATCATAAGAGTACAGATAAATTTCTCTGTTAATAATTTGTGCCTTACTTATTCATTTTCACAACAGTACAAATAAATTTATCTGTTAAGAATTTGGGCCCTCTTTATGCGTTATCATAATAGTACAAAAAAATTTATCTGTTAATAATTTGTGCCTTTCTTATTCATTTTCACAATAGTACAGATAAATTTATCTATTCTTTACTTATTCTTTTATATGAACTAACAGATAAATTTATCTGTTAGACTGTTCTATCATTTTCAAATAAATTTACTTGTCCTTTTGTATGAATTGTGTTTAGCTTAACAGATAAATTTATCTGTTAATAATTTGGACCCTCTTTATGCTTTACATAAATAATAGTAGATATACATTTATTTATTAGTGACTTGTGCCTTACTTGTCATTTTTACATAGTACATATGCATTTACCTGTGCACTTAGATGTGCTTTCACATGCACAAATAAATTTATATCTTGAGACACAACAGTTATATTCTGTTAACAATATAAATACATTTATCTATACACATTAAATGTGCTTTTAAATGCAAAAGTAACAATGAGATTCAAGAAGCTCGCAATGAGTTGATTAGTGTAAAGATCTAGAATTTAAAAGTGTCAAATTGGATAATAGTAAAAGAAAGAGACTAGAACTCAGAGTATAACAAAATAAGCTGAGGATATAAACCTACTACTATTTTGGAAAAAAAAAAGCAAGAATAGGAAGATGATTTATAGCCACGCTCGGTTCTGCCTCACACGCTTGTCCAATCGTTGGATCTTCCAACTCTTGCTCTTCCAAATTCAGTCCAAGCGATTTGAGTCAGTTTATCTCCTCGAAAAAGATGATTGAAGGAAGTAACTCTTACTTCATTTATAAGAAGAGATATTAGGGCTTTTAAGCAATGGACGATCCGTGTGCATCCAGTTGTCACCTAATGAATGGCGGAGATCAAAAAGTAAAAATAAGAGAAGAGAAGTTAGGGCTTTGAGTCGGTTTGTCCTTCTGATGTTTTTTAAAAGTAAAAATAAATATTTTCATTATTATTAAAAAAATTATTATTTTCATACTCGAAAGGACATCTCATAAAATTATTATTTTCAGACTCGTAAGGACATCTCATATTGAGTTATTTTTAGTATGATTTTTTTATCAAAAAATATTAAAAGATCTAAATGCAATCATAGACAAACTCAAGGGGGCCGGATGGAGCAGCCATCTCTCCCAAATTTTGAAAAAACTTATTTATTATTATATATTTTTATTTAAAAGTATTTAGTTCAGAATATATTTCAAGATTATTATATAACTTAACAGATAAATTTATCTGTTGAGATTTTGGATTGTTTATGCTTTCTCATAATAGTACAGATAAATGTATCTGTTGAGAATTTGGGTAATGTTTATACTTTACAATCAAGAGATAAATTTATATGTTCTTTACTTGTTCTTTTGTATGAACTAACAAATAAATTTATCTGTTAGACTATTCTATCGTCTTCAGATAAATTTACTTGTCCTTTTGTATGAATTGTGTTTAGCTTAACAGATAAATTTATCTGTTCTTTACTTGTCCTATTGTATGAACTAACCGATAAATTTATCTGTTAGACTGTTCTATCGTCTTCAGATAAATTTACTTGTCCTTTTGTATATATATTGTGTTTAGCTTAACAGATAAATTTATCTGTTAATTATTTGGGCCCTCTTTATACTTTACATATAATAGTAGATATACATTTATTTGTTAGTGACTTGTGTCTTACTTGTCATTTTCACAATAGTACATGTACATTTGGCTGTGCACTTAGATATGCTTTCAAACGCACAGATAAATTTATATATGGAGACACAACAATTACATTCTATTAACGATACAGATACATTTATCTATATACATTAAATATGCATTCAAATGCACAGATAAATTTATCTGTGCATTTTGTATTCACACCAAAGAACAACGAATTTACTTTAAAAAATATTAAAAACAACAATTTTTAGATTAATCAAGTATTCTTAAAGCTAGATAAACAAAAAGTATTTCAGATGCATAGAGTAATGTTTGAAAGTGCTTCCCAATCAACCATAGAAAAATAAAAGTGCTTTAGATGCATAAAGTAATGTTTGAAAGGATTAAAAGATCAGATAGAGAAGGTGATCTAGGATTTACCTGGCGAGATAGAAGGCCCCGCATCAAGATCCTTGGACGGTGAACTACCAATTGTGGATGTATCATCCTCCTCCTCATGCTGGATGAGCGAAAAGTCCTGCTCGGAAAAGGCCATCGGGACTTGTTGACGAAAGGTCTCATAACCGTGGTCCCACTGCTCAGCCATCTGCATCCTAACAACAGTAGAGTCCATGTGCACAGTTATGCTGTTGGTGATTAACTGTTCCAGCTCTCCAGAGGATTTGAACTCGGACAAAAATGCAGCCTTTCCCTTGGCATTCTGAAATTTCAGCTCCCTGCACTTGAACTCTAGGTCAACTATCTTCCTCTGGTGAGCTGCCATCTCAGCCAGCATCTCTTTCTTAGCCTTGTGTAGTTCTTCAATGGATTGTTTTCATTTGTCTAGTTCAAACTTCATATGGGTGTTCTCCTGCTTGAGTGGCTCCAATTCTTCTTTCAAAATTTTCATAGAATTTGAGGTAGATTGCACCATTTTCTCAGCTGCCTTCTAGGCGGTATGATACTCATTCATTCGAACAATAGAATGATGGCCTAAAGCCATGGCCTGGATAGAAGTAAACCAGATAAATATATATTCACGTTGTTATGTTTTTTTATAGTAGACAAATAAATTTATCTGTTGAAGATGTTGGGTTTGTTATATTGCACAGATAAATTTATCTGTTCATACATGAAGCTTTATGTGTTTTTAAAAGAAGACACATAAATGCATTTGTGTTCATTTTATAATGGACAGATAAATTTATATCTTCACATTGTTGTGCTTGTTATAGTGGATAGATATATTTATCTGTGTTTGATAATAAACACAGATAACTTGTTCTGTTGAAGATGTTGTGTGTGTTATGATACATAGATAAATTTATCTGTTCATGCATGAAGCTTTACGTGTTTTCAAAATAAGATAGATAAATTTATTTGTGTGTTTTATACGTGCTTTCAAACATACATAAATACAAGTGATATGCAGCCCTTTTATAGTAATTGCAAAATATGAAAAATGATACCTTCAAACGTTGAATCATTGAAAGGAATTATAGCCATTGGATCAAAGATAACTTATTTTCTAGCCATTGGATCACACATCCCATCACATCAAACATCCTAACTTGTTTGATAGATGTTTTTTGTTTAATAGTTATAAATTTATCTGTGCGTTTGATGCTGAGAATGAACATAATTGGATTTGTTTTTTAAGTGAGGCTTAATGTACCTTTGCTACTTCCTGATGGAAGTGGTCCCCTAGGGTATGAGGGGAGAAAGCTCTCATCGTTTCTTCGTCGGTAGGAAAAATGATACTCTCGGTCATCTTTAAAGCAGACTCTCCTTCCACAAAAATTGATTTGGGCATTTCCAAGGATGCATTCCCCTCACTATTGTCTTGATTTGATATCCTTGGGCATTTTGGGGGGAGGCTCGGAACCATCGTTCCCCTGGTCCACGCGCTTTTTCCTTAGTTCTTTCAAATGTTTTTGAATTTTTTTATCAACTCTGCCTATCTTTCTTGCAAAGCGAACAGATGTTCTCAAAATGAGTAGAATAACGACATAAAAAGGGGAGAATGGGGACGCTTATGATATTTGACCTTTTAAATCTTGGGCCTCGATAGTTGATGAGACAAATTGGGTAGTGAAGGGAATGTGAATACTTTCAACCACAATCTGTGAGAGATTAGTAGGGGTCTCAGGCTGGTTTAGGTCGGTGGCAATGGCTTCAAGGAGATCTAACTCCTCCCCACTCAATGGTTCTAAGGGGAAGGCTGCTTGGTAACGAGAGGGACCTGCACCGGTTTGCTCTTTCTCCGTCTCCGTAGAAGAACTCTTACTCTTCCAAATGCAGTTCAAGCGATTTGAGTTGGTTTTTCTCATTGAAGACGATGATTGAAGGAAGTTAATTATCTCTTACACCGTTTATAAGTAGTTAAGGGTTTTTAAGCAATGGACGATCCGGGTGCGTCCAACTGTCACCTAACGACTGGCGGAGATCAAGAGAGGAAGCGACTTGATTGTTATGAAAAATAAGACACACACTTGATCCTGAAATGGATTATAATTAAATTTTGTGTTCATCAAAATTTTAAAATAAGACAGATAAATTTATTTAATATATTTACTTGTGCTTTTTTTTAAGCTAACAGATATAGTTATTTGTTAGATAGTTCTTTTGTGTTCATCAACTGTATTTAAGTTAATAGATAAATTTATCTGTTGAGGATTTGGGCATTATTTATGCTTTATCGTAATAGTACATATAAATTTATTTGTTGAGGATTGGGGCATTGTTTATACTTTATCGAAATAGTACAGATAAATTTATCTGTTAAGGATTTGTGCCATACTTATGCTTTATTATAATAGTGCAGATAAATTTATCTGTTGAGTATTTGTGTCTTCCTTATTTCTTTTTAAAATAGTACAGAAAAATTTATTTATTAATGATTTGTGCTTTGCTTATTCCTTTTCAAAACAGTACAGATAAATTTATCTGTTATTTACTTTTTTTTATATGAACTAACATAGACAAAAAATTTTATTTCGTATTCACAGAAAAGAACAACGTATTTACAACAAAAAATATTACAAACAATCAATCAAGTGTTTTGTTTTTCTTCTTCTTTAATGAATTGCTTCAACAACAGTTTCTGATTGTATGCTTCCAAGCTCCATGACAATCCTGGATCATTAAGGAATTTAAGTAGTAGTTCAGCTCTGAAAGTTCTTGTTATTTTCACCGGCATATATTTGTCAGCTGGAATAGATATCTGTCTTCTTTCGTAATATTGCTTCATTAAAAAGTAGACAATTATGCCACAATCAACCCTTACAAAATTAAAAAATTAATAAATTTAAGAGATATAACAGATAATAATATTATAACTAAACAAACTAAATAAATAAACTTACGATCCAGATATCTATTGTGGAGCATCTTCATTTGATATAATTGGTGTATCAAAATTTTGTTTTTCAAAAACACTTTAGACAGGAGATAATTTAAAATTTGGTAGGTCCTTTTGCACTTCGTGTTGATTTTTCATGAATGCTTCAACATATGTTTTCTTCAATGACATAAAAATTTATATATTAGTTATATTTTTGTTTATAATAATTTATTTTAAGCTGTAATTCTAATATAAATTAATTGCTTACCACAACGAAAACATCTTGTAAGAATGGGTCTTCAATGACTTTTCTTGTCCTCCTGGAGTTATAGTGGAACCAACAGTCTTTTTCAATATAAAAAACAAGAAGAGTCCAATGATATGGCATGCTTGTTGGATGATTCCTGTTGGAGTTCATTGAAAATATAAGAAAGCTCCATCGTTGAATGCAAAAGATAAATTTTTCAGTAAAATTAATGAAGTAATAACACCAATATAACAGATAAATATATTTGTTTATGTGGTTATTTGAAAGAACATACAAATTTATCTGATCACTACCTATGCCCATTATACACTTAATAGATAAATGTATTTGTTTCAATGGGACTAAATTTATCTGACCCCATACTTTCATCGTTTTATTACTGGAACAGATAAATTTATCTGTTAACATTGTATCTTTATTACTATTTGACAGATACATTAATCTGTTAATAACATGAGGTTATAATAATATAAAAGAAGATAACAAGTTACCTGTATTGATCATTAATTGTTGAGAGGTAGTTGTCAATCTTGTAGGCTTTTATTGTGTTTGTCTGCCACTTGATCAACGACTATTGAATAATATAGATAAAATTAGTATTTGTGCAATCACTTATCCATTATGTCATGATAATTATGTAAATATTTTATTTTCCCATACTAAACAGCTGAAGAATAGGTATTTGCTTTCCACTTTTTCACTTGTTTCTTGCTCAATGGCCAAAAGAAAGGCGTATCCATCAATAACTTGCATATAGATTGTTAGTTGTTTAACAAGTGTAAAAATTAGTACTAACCGATAAATTTATCTGTTAACGAGTTCCTTTTGTCTTCATAACTTGTGGTTGCTTTAATATATAAATTTATCTATCAGTGATTTGTACCTTTGCATAACCTAAGAGATAAATTCATCTGTTTGTTTATAATAACAGATAAATTTTTCTGTCAGTGGCTTGTGGCTTTGTATACCTTAACAGATAAATTTATCTGTTTGCTTTCAATTTACTTTCAACCGTACAGATAATTTTATCTGTAAACTTTTTACATGCTATAAGCATACAGATACATTTATATCTGTTAATTATATATCTCTTCATCACTTAACAGATAAATTTATATCTCTTCATAACCTAACATATAAATATATCTGTTAATTATATATGATTTTGTACAAGCTAACAGATAAATTTATCTATTTAGGAGTTTTTTTTGTCTTCATAACAGATAAATTTATTTGTCTTAACATATAAGCACAATGGATAAGCCAACAATTAATAGATAAATTGATTTGTTAGAAGGTCTAGAAACTTATATTGTTGGAGCAATCTTCTTCTTTCATCATTTTAACACATTCATCTAGTGTTATTCTTCCATAATTTTCTTTAGATTCTCACACTTGGGCCCTGCAATTTCACAAAACAGTATGATTTAGTATTAAATTTATGTTTTACATATAGTTTAGTATAATTACTTTTTACATACGCAAATCCTCATTTCTTTGCAAAAATAAGGCTCATATTTCTTTATCTGCTTCAGTTATTAGCAATGTGATAGGAAAACTCTTTGGAAAGTTGAGCCTTTTTGGTTTTCTTGCTGCTTTAACAATCTTCTTGGTAGGAACATATTCTTCCACCTCGACTGAGATTAAATTGGGTTCTTGGACTTGAACCTGTTCTACATTGGGTTGTTCGGTTTTGGCTGGATTTATTTGTTGGAATGGTTATTGGGCTTGTACTTGTTTTTGGTATCTATTTTTGTTTGTAGTTCTCTTCCTTCCCCTTCTTGTTTGATACTAGAATTCTTGTGGGCTCTATCAACAGAAAGTTCAACAATTTGATCAAGCAATTTTTGATTTTTTGTTTGGAGCTCTTCTATTTTTGTTTTTGCTTCAGCAAACTCCTTTTCGTCAACAAATTTTTTTGTTACGTGATGAGCAGAAAGTTCATCAATTTGTTCAACCAATTTCTTATTTTCTTCACTGAGCTGTTCGATTGTTTCCTTCAACTTTTCATTCTCATGTCTTTTCCTTCAAATGTTCTTCCATCTTCTTCAAATTTTGAATTGTATCTTCATTTGTTTCTAGAATTTCCTTCAACATGTCAATTGTATATGTGTTTCCCAGAATTTCTAATGTTTGTTCTTCATCCTCTCTTGTTTTCTGTCTTTCAAGCACTCCTACTTCAGCCATAAAGTCACCATGTCCTTCAATCTCATCATCAGGTTGTTTTTCCTCCTAAGATATAATGAACTCAAAGAGTTCATTTTCTTCCGTTGTTAGTTGGATACTTGAAGAGAGCACCTAAATTATGATTGCAAAGTTAGTTGTGAGAACAAGTAGATAAATTATTTGTTAATAATAGACTGATACAAATAATTTATCTGTGTTGTTTACACATCATGTACAAGCTACAGATGCATTTATCTGTTTAATGAAGATGCTTTAGATATGCTTTTATAAAAGACTGATAATTTATCAGTTACACACTTTTGCTTATTTAAAAGAACAGATAAATTTATCTGTTAGTAGTTTTTCCTACTTAAAATAACAGATAAATTTTTCTCTATATTATTTATGCTTATTGAAAGAAATAGATAAATTTATCTGTATTATTTACACATCGTGTACAAGCTACAGATACATTTATCTGTTTAATAAAAATGCTTTAGATGCGCTTTTTTAGAAGACAGATAATTTATCTGTAAATTACTTTAGTCTATTTAAAAAAATAGATAAATTTATGCTTGCATTATTTAAAAGAATAGATAATTCTATATGTATAATTAATTGCGGTTATTTAAAGTTATTTTTATCAGGTTTGCAACAAGATTTCTTAGTTCTACATTATTTAAAGCAGAATCCAACTTTTCTAATTTCTATTTTAGCATTCTTGAGAACTGATGTGTTGTTTCAGGCTCCACAAGTGTTGTGTGCTCACATATTCAATACTAAGTAAAGATAAAGATGTATTAGTTTCGTATAAACAAAGGACATTCAATAATATAATAGCAAGAGGTTTGAAAAATGTATCGAGAGAGCAATAACACATCCAGCAACTGTCTCCGATTTGCCACATTTTTTATCAAGTGAGGAAATCAACCAGTCCTTTATTGCTGTAGACCAAGCATATCGTCATGTCTTTGACAATTTCGACGTATTGAATAAACACCCAGCTCAATGTTGGACCAGTTGTTGGGAAAAAAAGTGTCACACAAAGGTACAGTGTGAACAGTCTGCAACATCTAAATGGTTGTTTTTCTTTTTCCCCTTTAGTGCTTCAGTTAACTGGTTCTTCAGCTCACTTGTTGTCATCCTCGCTTGGTTAGGGAACCTTCTTTGGATGAAATTACTCTTGGGCTTTGTTGTATGTCTTGACAGATTTATTATCGTTTGCCTAGACTTGATTCTAAAGATTAAACAGACATCTTTATCTGTAAAGCTCACTGTCTTTTGCCCCAAATTAAACTAATATTTTTCCCGGATATATGTTCTTATGACTGAAACAACATTGTTATCGAACTTTTTGACATCTTGCTTCTGCACCTTGTTGGTAACAATGCCTTCAATCAAAATCCAGAAAGGAGTTTTTTTTCAGTTCTTTTACTTGCTTGACAGTGAAATTTCTATTCTTCAGTAGTATTACAGCAGTAAGAATGTTTGAGCGGTATTGTGAAACATAGTTCTCTTTCAGTATGGGATTAGATTATTCTTTTTTTGGTGATACCTTTTGAATCTTTGCTTTTGTAGAACTTGCTTTTTTTAGGGTATCTTCAAGGACTCTCTTTCCTCGTTTCTTGGCCATTGCTGCAATATATATTTATATGTTTAAATTGAAGAAAACAAACACTATTATATATTTGTCTAAATGAAACATGAAACAAATATATTTATTTGCTTGAAATAAACATATTTTAAATAATACAGATAAATTTATTTGTAACATTTAAATGAGTTAAATAAATTTATCTGTACACAGATAAATGTACTTTGAAATGCATAGATAAATATATATGTTTATTTACATAACTTGTCACGTTGTTCGAAGAAGACAGATACATTTATATGTTCATTTACATAACGTATCACGTTGTTCCAACAAAACAGATAAATGGTATATGTAAATTTATTTGTTAAACTTTTACTGTCTGTTAACGATACAGATATCTTTATCTATGCACTTTAAATGCGTTTTCAAATGCCCAGATAAATTTATCTGTTCATGTACATAACTTCTCATTTTATTCAAACAAAACAGATACAATTATCTGTTTAATTACTTAACTTCTTACGTTGTTTAAACAGGACAGATATATTTATCTATGGCATGTTAACGTTATTCAAATCCTACATGTAAATTTATCTGTGGACTTTTTACATTCTATTAACGATACAGATAACTTTATATGTACACTTTAAATATGCTTTCAAATGCACAGATAAATTTATCTGTTCATTTATATAACTTATCAAAATTTTAAAACAAGATAGATACAATTATCTATTCATTTATGTAAATTCTCACATAATTCAAATAAGAGAGGTAAATTTATCTGTGCCATTTTAACGTTCTTCAAATTGTACATGTAAATTTATCTGTGGTCATGTTTGAATTCTTTAATGATACAGATAACTTTATCTATGTCCAACAAGACAGATATATTTATCTGTGCAATATTAACATTCTTCAAATTCTACAGGTAAATTTCTCCACGGCTGGATATTTATAGAGAACGCTAAAAATTCACTGTTCAGTCGACTGAACCTCCAGTTCAGTCGACTGAATGACGCTACTGGAAATGCCAAAAAGCTTTGCCGACAAGGTTCAGTCGACCGAACCTCCATGTCCAGTCGACCGAACTCAAAAAACTCAGTTCAGTCGACTGGGCCAAACCCCTCAGTGGACCGAACTGTTGGGCAGTGCATTTTTCTGTGTAAAAACTAATTTTCCAGCCTTAAACCAAATCGAACAAGCCTCAACGGAACCTGAACACACGCCAAGGGTGCACTTAAAACATTTCAGAGGTTCCAAGATAACTCAAACACTTAATCATTCAAAAATGAATCAGGTCGGGGTCTCATAACTCTCCCCCTCTTAAAGGAATTTTGTCCCTGAAATTTAACACTGAAACTCAAACCAAACACCTGCCCGTCAACCATAAACAATCTCATATGTAAACCCAGAGATATTGCACCATGGCAGAAATGCCCCGACAACACTGTACAACAAGATACGTGTCACCGGAACTGAAACCCCAAAAATCATCATCACAAAACTAATACACAACCGTCGTCACACAAGGCAAACACGGCGTGAAAAATTAAACCCACACAAACTGCGCGCAGGGCAAGTCCCACTAATATCACTGTCATTCAGGAAACATCCCTGAAGCACCGGATCAAAATCCTGCTCACACCACCAAACCCCAACACAAAACTCTCGCCGAACTCAAACCATTCTGACGACAGACACAAGCAAGGAACAAATTCACCACAGTACTCGATCACAGACATGCTCTTTGCTCGAACACAGAGACTATCACTCTCGTCTTCATTGCCACATACTGGCTCAATCACAACTCACCATGTTCCCCAAGGACCATCTCCACAAGTCCAAACACACGACGTTAAGCCCTGACATCGGTCACAGGAAGTCACACACACTGCACACAAACTTTACTCAAGTCCTGATGATTACCAGATGACCACCGACTTTGATACCATATCATCATCTTACCAATGCCAATATCTCCATTACTGAAGTTGTCATGACACCGATCCACGAGTAACAACACAACACCCAATTCCAGAGAGAAGCACACTTAACTTACCTGGTACCAAAGAACAGATCTCATCAAACTTTTAAACCTTCGCCCTTTAGTCAAACATCCATCACGAACCACAATTCTCACCCAAGAGAAACATCAGGTGGTACATCAATGTCCCAGACAAGGTTTCACACAACCAAAAACCAATCCGGCATCAAAACTCATGTAGTCGCCTCACCCCAACGAGTCGCTTGGCCAAACATGTCACGCAGACAGGAGATTTTCTAGGTATCCAAAACCTAGACAAACCCAACCACATTGTCCGTGCAACCGCACGTCACTACACGTCTCAACGTCTTACCCTCAGATCACTGATACCAAAACTGCAGACTAATCTCATGCGAACATGGTCGCCGTCATCTGACAAAGCAACAAAAGACTATCATCCAACATCAAACCACATACGCCTTACACATACAGCAAACCTTTGGGTCCACAATAGCAAACTATTCAGGCCTAAGATACTAACCAAGACTTACATCTTACACTTAGCAATTTCCTCACATCCAGATCTCATCACGGCCCTTCCGTTGCCAACCAAACAATCGCGTCGGTCCGAACAGGCCACGCCAACTAAGGCTTCACCGACCTCATATCCTTCCTGATTCATACTTTATCATACTCTTGGGACCATCCACACAAACAACAGTAATGCCGACGCACAACACTTACCACAGTCGACAACCACTTCTCGACACCAAAAACTCTAAACAGTTCTAAGTCCTCAAACAGAACAAGAAGCCAGACTCACAAAAGTCTACCAGAGATCCACCATACGCATATCACAGCCGCACTGTTCCGATAAAATTCCTGCTCTACCACGAGCTAGAAGTACAATTATACACACACAACGGTCGAGGATCCTCAACTGATCACTGCAAAAGAACTTTATGTCTCAATACCAACTCCTAAGCATTCCTTGTCCATCAACTAGACCTCACAGGGATCACAATCCAAATGGTTCGACCATTCGTTGAAACCACGAAAGATTAGTCCAACCATCACCAAATCACAGCGACGCAAGTTCCCGAGTCACAACTCTAAGGGTCATACACGGGTACAAACCCACTGAGATTCCACAGTCTCAGAACACAACCAAATCTGAACCAAACAAGAACCTGGCATCTCTATCCAACTGAGATGAAACAACTCACACCAGACCGTTGTCTACAAGACAATCGTCCACAAGAAAACTCTCTCTCCCTTTCCATCCCAAGGAAAGAAAAGGGCCAACAAGAAACCATGACTCAACCTCAGCGTACTGGGAGTACTCCTCAACACTTGGCCTCTAAGAACTTTGTAAGTCCTACCTCGAGGCCACATCGACTATAGTCATACAGCTGCTGTCAACCACGATCACGAAACTCAGATCATCCGCTATACCAAGCTCCCAACGCTCAGATCTCATTCACGCACATGAACACCATCAATCCACGTACCTGGTACAACACATCCCATTGTGCCCAAAATCTCACTTCACAAGGTTGCGCTACACAACCTAACTCTTGCTAGGCAAACCACAATCACGTCACAGCCTCAAGCTCACTGTCCAAGGCACAACATCAAACAAATGGAACCCAATTATGAGACCTTTCATTTAGAGTTACTAATAACTCCCACAACCATGCAGACACCCTTCGCATTTTTGCTCTCAAAGAATACATCGATCACAGGCATCGTACCCTACGATTTCTCACATATCACTCCAAGCCAGCCAAACCACACGGTTTATTGATGAACCTCATCACTCCACACTTCGTTCCCATGGGTAAACAACATACCCATCTCTGAACCTAAGGTGGAACACAAACAACCTCCAAACATTTCATACCTAGGATGCGTCATCTCAACACTAAGCCAACCACATGAACCTCGCACGGTTCCCAAATGCGATCTCCTAATCACTAGGATATCGACCAAACCACTGACCTACCTTCCCATAGGAATCTCACAAAATTGATACTCGTCGTAGGAGCCCTAACATTCCCATACAGCCATAACCCGTGCTCTTCCCAGCATAACTGCAACTCATATTCATTCCCATATCCTTGAGCTCACTCACTCGAAACTCAATTTTCAAACCTCAAAAGGTACACAACGTCTAAGGTCATCGACTACTCAAACTACCAACAACATCCTGCTGACCACCATTGATATCCTGACTACTAGGAAACATCTCTAGAACCACACGTTCTGCCATCTCAACTTACGCTCGGCCAAGGATCTTTATTCTCCCAACCACTATGTTCCCGTCTATACTTCGTCCCGAGTACACGGCTCAAGACATAGCATGGATCACGGCGTATCTAATCCATCACACGGCCAGAACCACGTATACCAAGACTCCGAAGGGTTGTTACTATCCCTAATCCAATCACATCGACTGATTTTCCAGGGTCTTCGACACCCCAGCACCTCAACTTACCAGGTCAACCATAACACAACTCTGACATCCACTAGCCTACTCTCAAGGGGAGCTAGGTACTATAACCAAGCCACTAACTAGGCTTCATCTTCGCCCGAATAAACGCTGCTCGTACTAACACCTAACAGATACCAACCGAGGCCAACCTCACACTGCTGAACCCAACTCACTGATGAGTTCCACAACATACCAAGCGATCGATGCTCAACCCATAACCCTACTTCTGCAACTGATAGCAACTGAGTCGCATAACCAAGATTCAAACCACAGTCTCGTTGTCTCTAGGGTGTACAGGTCGTATATGAAAAGAAAGCATGAAACACGACAACCTAAGGTCGATCTATCTGTTATTTCTACCACATGCCACATAATCATGTTAGCACATAGTCACGATGATCATGTAGACATAACACCGATACCGAAGAGAACCAACAAGAATAACATGTCACTTTGGATAACCTACTTAGATTTCTTGCTAGAAATCACGTCCATGAAACGCGGTTCTTACTTGGCTCCCAAGTTTGTTAGTTCAAACGCCCGAAGGCAAGACTGATCAATCCTAAGGTCCAACCTCCATGCACATATATACACGACATCAACATGCTCATATTCCAAACACAGGCAACCAAGCACACACACTTCCTCACAAGGTAACACACCCTCTTCCCACAACTCATAAGTATTCGAACCCAGAGCTCTGATACCAATTTGTCCGCCCTAAACTCTGGGTCACGCAAAAAGCCATAGAACAATCACCAAATCGCCCAAACAAATGGGATTTTAAAACCAGAAGACCAAACAAGGCCAAAACCTTTGTAAACACGTACTACCGAGGATTTATTGATTTAAAAGAGTAGCCCAAAGACTACAGTTACAGCATCACAGCAAAGCCTTTAAAAACAAAATACATGTTTTGAATAAGAAAATCTTTTCGTTTTAAAAGAAGCTTAGGCCGTTCCAAAATCTTTCTCGAAACACAAAAGTTTAAATGAAGCATAAATCATTTGAAAATCCCGTTTGTAAACCGATGATCCCAACAACAAAAAATGTAGTATGAAACTACGAAAAACAACAACCAACCCAAGGTTCTCTCGAAAGCATTAAAACATGCATACATCCATAATCATAGTAAATGATTTACAACATGTTACAAATAAACATGAAACAGATACAACTGGTATAAGCTACTTATCAAGATAAAACAGACGTCTTGCCATCAGCCACCTCTGGGGACCACCGGGTCAACCTACAGGACCATGCTTACCTGAAAAATATTTTACAGCAAAATCTCACACTGTGAGCCGAAGCCCAATAGGAAAAGACAATAAAGTTGTAAAGGAGGAAATATGAAATCACAAGCATATGGGCTCAACCACAGGAGCCAAAAAGGTTTTCCTAACCCAAAACTATAACTTTTTCCTCAGGCTAACACGAGCCTCAAAACGATTTTATTTCATAAAATCCCATATTTTCGTCATCAAAACCATGCATATCATGTAGTGGGAGGTAACTCAACCACAAGCCAAAAGGTCTTACATCATAAAATTCCAAGTTTCCCATCTGACTCCCAAAACAGTTTTTTCTTCACAACCAAGCATTTAAAGAATGCAAAATTACATTTTTACAGTTGAAGGAAAACAGTAACCAAAATATTACTTTTCCACTTGGATCACACACAGAGAAAAGATAAAAACAATAAGATGTAATAAAACAGTATGCTCCACTTAGGCCACACCGTCGAGGAGAAGAGATAAAACAGTAATCAAAACATCGTTTCCCTCGCGAAATGTACCATCGCGAACAAGAAGAAAGAGATCCTATGTACTGACTCCATCACAAGGGGACAGAGGTAGCAACTACAGATTCCTGCCCCTTTATCTAATCCCCATATATCATGGGACCGGTTAGATAAATGCAAATTCTATACGAAGCACCATAACATAACCACTCAATTTACGGGCTATGACCCCGAGGGAGCTGAGCACCCATTCGTCTCAATTTATGGGAACTAACCCAAAGGACCTGAGTACCTACTCTGCGCACATTTTTGGACTTTCATCGAGGAAAACTCGTGCCACATCCACGTCATCCCGGTACATCTAGATAATCTTCTAAAAACAGTTCCGTAGCTCAACTACGAAAATATTTTCTCAAAACAATACATTATACATGTATACAGATCCATCCATCAACATGGAGATCAAAATAAAATATTTTCAAAATGTTTTTCTCCATTTTTCACAAAACGTTTCAAAACCTGAGACTCAACCCCGAAGGCGAGCTCAAAACCTCCAAAACATAAAATGTTGAGATTCCATCAAAAACCCTCATTTTCCACCGTTTTCAAGAAAACCATTTGAAAACCACATTAGCACATGTCATAGAGCACTATAAGCGAAGAAAAGCGAACAACATGCTTTCTATCAGAAAAATAAGGCTTAAACAGAAAATATGACATTTGATGCATTTTCTACCGATGAAAAAGTATACAATTACATATATCACTCTCATAACAGCAGTAGATCTAGAATCCTATTTCGTTGGGTCAAAACCCGACGTCTCAAAAATTGAACCTCGACAAAACAAAAATCTGACCGGATATATACAAATCCCACATCCCCGATAGCAAGAATCCATAAGCATATCAACTTAAAATCAAGCCCCAGGCCCTCAAATCTAGAGAGAAGGCAGAGAAAATAGGAGAGAGAAACCAGATCTAAAATTCAAAATATCCCAAATTATCTTCACGGCTGGATATTTATAGAGAACACTAAAAATCCACTGTTCAGTTGACTGAACCCCAAGTTCAATCGACTGAATGACGCTACTAGAAATGCCAAAAAGCCTAGCCGACAAGGTTCAGTCGACCGAACTACTAGGCAGCGCGTTTTTCTGTGTAAAAACTAATTTTTCATCCTTAAACCAAATCGAACAAGCCTCAACGGCACTTGTCACATGCCAAGGGTGCACTTAAAACATTCCAGAGATTCTGAGATAACTCGAACACTTAATCATTCAAAAATGAATCGGGTCGAGGTCTCATAAAATTGATGAAGTGATAAAAATAAGAAAAAGAAAGACAATGTGCATAGTGTGAAATGTAGAGAAATTAACAATTAAGGAAGTAAAGAAAACAACTAAAATAAACAAGATTAACTACATAAATGGAAGGAATATACAAATTGAAATTGAATTTTAACCTGGTCACTTCAAAAGAGAAAGAATGGAGTTGGAAGGACCGGAGATCCAAACGGGGTACCTAAATTGTCGAGGAATCCTCAATTTGGGAATGTGCTTCAATAGGTCAGTTCTCGGGTGGCGATCCAAATAAGGCTTCAATGTAAGAGATTTGAAACTCGGTATTTCAGTAGGACATCGGCGTTAGGACTCGAAATTGGTCAGCACCTTGGCAGAGCTTCACTCTCAAAATCTCACCCTCCAAATTCTCCCCTTGAGAACGTACCAGAGGTACGGTATTTATAGAGTTCTTCAGCCAATGAGATGTTGTCATGTTTTAGGGACACGTCAGGCCATTTGGAGTTGGCGGTCGCTATAATGCAAGTTGGCGATCACCATGTTTTTGAAAGGTTTCACAAAGTTCTATGGCGCTCGCTACAATGTAATTTGGCGGTCGCCATATTAGAAGGTGGCTGTCGCCATTTTTGGCTAGAATTTCCAAGAGGTTCTATTGATGGTTTCCATAATGAACATGGCGGTTGCCTTACTTGGGCAGCAAGTTTCGATAGTTTGACAAAATTTCATTGGTTGAAGGTTCCAGGTTCAAATACTGAGCTTGGATAACTTTTCAAGGATCGAACTGAGGCACTATTCTATCTGTTTTCATAATCGATTCACCTACGATTAGGCGGGATCAAATTGGGGTGTCTACAGTTGCCCCTCTTTGATATAACTTGCATAGCAATGCGTGAAGCAAGTTATATCAAAGACCCAGAGACAACAACCATTTGATCGAGCCGTCAATCTTAGGCTAAAAGCATACAAGCACGCACATGATGTTGGTTGTACTCAAATTTTTATTGAGCTGCCTACATACCCTCTTTGCTAGGGATCAAATCAAAACGTACTTCATGGGGCAAAATGCAAAAATGATGCACGGCAAGTATAGTGTAATGTAATGCGAGTTAGCTTAAGGTCATGATGAGGACCGACGAGTTAGTTTAGGGTCGTGAGGAGGACTGACAAGTAAGTTTAGGATCGTGAGGAGGATCGAGGAGTCAGTTTAAGGTCATGAGCAGGACCAGTGAGTCAGTTTAAGGTCATGAGAAGGATCGACTAGTCAGTTTAAGGTCATGAGGAGAACCGACGAGTAAGTTTAGGGTCATGAAGAGGACTGATGAGTCAGCTTATGGTCTCAATAAGTCGTGTTTAAGACCTAAAATTTTAGGATGCAAGTTAAAAGCCAAGTTGTAGCTTAAAACTAAAGTTTATCGGAGGGAGAAAATCTTAGATAATTAAGGAAAATTTTTTGAAAAATTTTAGAAATTTTTAGAAAATCCTAGAAAATTAAGAAATTTTTTTAAAAATTCTAGAAAAGTTTTTTTTACAAAAAATTCTAGAAAATTTAGAAAATCAAGGCAAAAGAGGCAAAACACAAATATCTGAGGGAATTTTTTCATTTCTGTTTTAAAATATATATATATATATATATATTATATATATATTTTATTTTTGGGAAGAATGATTAATATAGAATGATAGGGATTTGCTTGGCGCATCAGAGTTTAGGGTTTCTAATCTTTTACTAGGATGTGCAAAAAGTGAAGGATCGTCTCTCACACACGAACTTAAGGTTAGGGAGGTTTTGCCCGGCATGCCAGAGTTTAGGGTGCCTAGTTTTCTAGGGTTGGAGAGAATCGAAGGGCCGCCACCTACACACGAACCTAGGGTTAGGAAGATTTTATCCGGCGTGCCGGGGCTTAGGGTGCCTAGTTTTCTAGGGCTGGAGTGAACCGAAGGGTCGTCACTTACACACGAACCTAAGGTTTTGCTTTCAAATATCTTTCTACACTTTGCTTGCTCGATATGTTCTTTATATGTTCTCTGCTTATTTTCTTTTTTTCAGGTTGGTCATTATGTCAGAGGTTTCGGAGGTTCAGCCTCTGGAGAGGTATTAGAGTGGCATATTTTCCATCCTGCTCCTACTCGGGCCATTATTGATGCCTCCGACTTTACTCGATTCATACCCCTGTTGGGTAGGACGAGCAATGATCGGGTCTGGCTGACGGCCCTGGTGGAGCGGTGGTGGGAACCACCAAATCCTTCCACTTTACTACCTTCGAGGCCACTTTGATCACCGGGATCTGGGTTGGAGGAGCCCTATTTCGTTCGACTCGGTTATTGCTAGTTTTACTGATGCGCTGATATATTTTCTCGAAGCTGTTCCCGCTCAAATGGATCGTGACTAAGTTTGGTACACCTGGTTCTTCAAGCGGTTCAGACATTTTCAGTGCACCAAGCCCCGCCACTTCGAGTGGATTGCCCGGGATTTTCTCATGTATATGTTCGGTACCTCCTTATTTTTGAACAAGGAGAATACCGTACATTTACACAATCTGGGTGCCCTTGCTCGTCTGGACCGAGTTGCTTCATACGACTGGGGAGGCGCTGCTCTGACTACTCTATACAGCTTTATGCAGCTCTTGGCCCGATTCCCCCATGACCTCAGCATCAGGGGATGCTGGAGGGTCTGGGAGGTATGGCTTAGTTTTTGTAGTTTTCTCCATTCATTTCTGTTATCTATTATTACCTGCTTGCTGTCATCTTCTTCTTTGCAGTTGTGGACCTATGAGTTCTTCGGGCTTTATGTCACAGCGAACTCCTCAACGGACCCTCTGGTCATTCCTCGTGCAGCCCGGTGGTCCCGAGGGCTGAAGGGGAAGAAGGCCCGGGGGAAGGACATCGACCGATTTTGGGTCTCGCTGGACCGGCTGACTCCCGACCAGGTATCTTTGTTTACTGCTTAGTATTCTGTACACTTCCTTCTTATGCTGCTCACTGCACTGTACTGCACCGCACTGAACTATTTCTGTTCTCTTTTCTGCCCTGCACACTGATTACTGTACACTGTTCATCATACTGCGTGGCTTACTATTCTTCGCATTGTACTGTATTTTGAACTGTTGTAGGTCCATTGGAATATCTAAAGAGGCATGGAGGATCGGGCTGGTGCAGATCTGATGCGTAGCCGAGATGTTGTTGTGAGGCATATTCTGCTAGAGGGGCCATTTGATAGGGAGTATTCTCTCTGAGAGCGGGTGGTCCACCAGTCGCTCGGCCTTGATCACTTCTGGATACCGGTGGTTCCTTCATCTTGTATGCGTCGGATCGATCATTTTAACCGGGTCGATCTACTGTTGGAGTTGGTGGGGACTCACGTTGCGGAGCTGTTGGTGGCCGAGGGAGATTACACTGCCTGGGCCTGGGCACACCTGTTGGGACCTTTAGGACCGGGCCCGGCTTCCCCTGGTGGCGGGAGGAGAGGACAAGCACCAGAGGCTGTTGATGTTGGTGCTGCTGGTGTTGCTGCTGGAACTACTGGCCCTGGAGCTGGAGCTGCTGGAGGAGTGATAAATCCGGAGATTCCCTGGGAGATCCAAACTGTGGCTTATGGCATCCCCTTCTCCCTTCCTGTTCTAGTCCCACCAGTTTCTGAATTTAAAGCAGAGATTGGCCAGGCATTTCCTTATCCTTACTCATTTCTTTCATTTTCTGCTTTATTTGATTGATTGTCTTTTTCTTTTCCTTCTGTAGTTTAATCAGGCATGGGTGGACCATCTGCTACTGATATTTACGGGTCAGAGGGCATTGATCCGTCAGCTTGATGCCACCGTACGAGCAGCTGGCATTGCTTTTACTCCTGCAGCCATAGTAAGTATCTTCATGACTCCTTCCAACCTTTCTATTTCTTTTCATGTACTATGTTCTGATCCTTGTTTTCTTCGGACAGCCTCTGGTACCAGCTGCCGGCATAGTACCACCGTGGGCTACTGCTCCTTCTCCTGCTCCAACCCCAGCCCAAGGTCGTGGTTCTCGTGCTGCCTCCTCTAGAGCTTGCTCTCGAGGGTTTGTCTCATCTACTCGGAGTTGCTTCAGGGCTGTGTCTTCTTCGTCCTGCAGCGATGGCGATGATGACATTGAGCGGCTCTTTGAGGACGTCAGTTTCGGACGAGGTTGGTCCTTCCTCCCGCTGGGTCAGCCCCAGGCATCAGTGAGAGAGAGAGAGCTTTCCCCCTCCCCAGTTTCATTTGTTTCCTGATACATTTATTTTGATGGGCCTGCGTGCCTCAGTTTAACATATTTACATAGATTTACTTGATTTATGGGCATGCAGGCCCTAATTTTACAGTTTATTGGGCTTGGGTGCCCCAGTTTTTATTCTGATACACTTTATCATTTTTCGATATATTGTGGGCCTTCGTGCCATTTATTGCCTTATATCCTTCTGCTTATATGGTTCTCTGCTCAAATTGTCATGGATGCATAGTTCAGATGCCATAGCTAATATAGAAAACTGCAAACTGACATACACCCACCATGTTCAAACATGGCGATCGCTTAGTCAAAAGAATGATGTCACTATACTATGCATTATCTAGTTGGTGGTTGCCAGTTCCAAGACGGCGGTTGCCACGTTGAACGTATCTTTTTGTCGAAATTTTGATTTCCCGCCTTTTCCTGCCTTATAAATACAGCCTTGGAGACCCCATTTTATGTTACTCCAACTCAAATGGCTTCTTCCCTTTCTGCGTGGGTTGAGGGTTTTTCCCATATCGAGCGTTTGAACATGGCCCCTTTCGGTATCAACTCCTTATTTCCTCTCATGACTATGAAGACTGATGGACCTTTGTTGGAAACTGTTATCCAACTATAGGATCCTCAGTCCCGTGTCTTTCGATTCGAACTCGAAGAGTTATGCCTCACTGTGGAGGAGTTTGCAGCTATCCTGGACTTGGCTCTGCGAAGTCCTGTTGTTGTTCTTACTTTCTCCTTTTCTGCTCGGCAACGGGTGATGTAACTCTGTGGTCTGTCTAAGATGGAGGCTTCTTTTTTGACATCGGCTGACTCCCTTGACATTCCCTAGATCATTGATAAATTTCGTCCTACAGATGACCTTAGCATCCTTGACTTTCAGTTGTGACGTCGTTATGGTCTTTGCTTCTGTCTTCTTGCTCAGTATCTTCTTGTTCCTCCTGACGGGCGAGTTAGCTGTCCCCTGGTTGACATTGCTGGTCAGATGTGGATGGAAAAGGACTTTGTGCCACTTGTCTTAGCCGAGACACTGCTGGGCCTAGATGCTATTCATCGTGGTGAAACCACTACTTTTGCTGGTAGTCCTCTGCTTCATCAAGTGAGCCCAAGACCTCTCTCTTTATCAAAGACTTTTTTTTGCCAGGCCTTTCTCTTATTGATCTAACTTTCACTACAGATCTGGTTGATGGAGAAATTAAATCTTGTACAGAAGCCACCTACTGATAGACATAGTGTTGCTGCAGCTTTGCTCTATCGCCCCTATTATCAGATATGTGACACCGAAGTAACCTGGCGGCAGTACCTTTCTTCTCTGACTGGTCCAAATATTACTTGGCAGTGCCCCTGGTGGCGGATCTCTGCCATAACCTTGGCCACCATGGATCACCCTAGTGTTCTGCTCATTGGTCTACGTCAGATTACTTTCTATTGTCCCCATAGGATCATACGGCAGTTCGGTCGCAATCAGATCATCCCTCACAACATCCGAGGCTGCTTATCTTCATCTGTACTACGGGCCCTATTTCTGGCATTGTATAAGGAGGCCTGGCCATCCCACTCATTGATGGAGATGTAGGAGCTACAATGTCCCGAGCTTTCTGCTGAGTACAAGATATGGCTAACACAAGATAGTGAGAAGAAGAATAAAGAATAGGGAAAATAGACAACGAAAAGGAGAAATATTTGAGGCCTCCTACTTTATTTTAGAAAAACTTCATAGCTTTCTTTTGTTTTATTTGTAGAGTTTGGGACTTGCGTGCCTGTGGCGTTGAAATTTAGGAGTAAAAAATAACGAAAGTCAAAGATGTTTTGAAAAATATTTTAAACACCTTGAAAATCAAATTTTAAAAATCTCTTTTTGTTGAAAATAGAGTGGCCACTTAATTTTTGAAAAAAACTAAGAAAAACAAAAATGGCTACTGATCTTTAAAACGTTTAAGCAGAGAAAGATGGATAGGGGCTAATTATGAATTGAAAAAAGTGTTAGGCACCCCGTTCGCTCAACCATAAGGTTGACATTTACTAATCATCATTGATTCTTTAATAAAATTTCTCAAATGTATGCAAATAAAAAAAATTAGGGTGAATAGAGAACATTCAAAATCAAGTATAAAAAATATATAAAATATGGACATAACACTTCAAAACAAATAAGGATAAAATTTTTTTTTTAAATCCTATGGTATGTAATTTCTATCTAAAGGATACATGAAACATACCCACATGCAATATTGTTTAAGTAACCTAAATTAACATAATTTGGTTGAAAGAACAAACATGCTAAGTTGCTAAAATTATCTAAATATGAATTGCACAAAAATTAACTACACAATATGTACAATATGCATATTATTTCCTAAAAGTTGTAAGAAGCATATAAAAAGTCTTATGTTAAAAACTAATCAAAATAATAAAATTTAATAACAAACATTTTGTATTAACAAGCAAATATTTAAAATTTTAATTTAAAAAAGAAAGAGTTGAAAGAAAACTTATAAAAGATTGACTAAGCCAAAATAAAGAAGGTTTAGAAAATGCTTTCAAACTAATAAAAAGGAAACCTAATTATTTACATAAAAGATGAATATAAGAAAAATAATAAGAACATTAACTAGCATAAAAGGTATTTTTATGATTTTGTGCTTTTTGTGATTAATAAAAGAAAATAAAAAATTAAGCTAACAAAAGAAGGTTTTCAAAAAATAAAAGACAATTTGCTTATTAACATTTTATATTTATAAAAGAGAATTAAAGAAAAAGAAAAGAAAATAAAAGAAATGAGAAGGATGATGGAGTTTTAACTATTATTAAAAAAAAAAATTATAATACCATTTGAAGATGAAAATTAATTTAGAAATCTTTTGTGATTTTTAGATTTAATAACAGAAAAGAAAAGAAAAGAAAGACAAGATAAGTATTAGAAAAAAAAATAAAACTATAAAAAAAAGAAGATGAAACATTTTATGAAAATAAAGCTAATAATAAAAATGAAAATTCTAGAAAGAAAAATTACACTATTATTAAAAGAAAAAAAAAGGCTAATGAAGAAATATTAAGCTAACATTAAAAGGAAAATGAATGCTAGAAAGAAAATACTAAATCAAAAATAAAATGGAACATTAATATTACAAAAAAAGAAAATGAACTAGACTACTATTAAGAGTAAATTTAGAACAACTAGATAAATGCTAGAAAATTAAACTAATGTTAGAAAGATAAAAAGAATTAAAAATAACTATTTATTTTAAATGTGAAATGTAGTATTAATCAATACATTCACATAAATGTAGGTGCATTATTACAATAATTAACAATATTATTAAGTTGTAATTGTCAAAATATGTTAGCACCATTTAATGAGTACAAATGAAAATTTCAATGTGTTAAGCGTGAGTGCGAAAGAATTAACAATTAAAGAAATAAAGAAAACAATTAAATTATATGAAATAAACGAGATTAATTATATAAATGAAAGAACAAGAAAATTGAAATTGAATCTTAACCTGGTCATCCCAAGAGAGAAGAATCGGAGTTAGAAAGACCGGGGATCCAAACGAAGTATCTGAATCGTGGAATCCTCAAATTGGGGAATGTTCTTCAATCCTCGGGTGCTAATTCAAATCTAAGACTTCAATTGTAGGTATTAGGGGTTCGGCACTCGATATTTCAGTAGGACTTCATCGTCGGGGCTCGGGATCACTCGATGTATCGACAGAGTCTCTCACTCAAAATTCTTACTGAAAACGTTAGCTGGGGTACGGTATTTATAGAGTTCTTCAACCAATGAGATGTTGCCACGTTTTGGGACACATCAGGTCATTTGGAGTTGGCAGTCGCCATGAAGCAAGTTGGCGGTCGCCATGTTTTTGAATGGTTCCACAAAGTTCTATAGCGGTCGCTACAATGAAAGTTGGCGGTCGCCATGATGAAAGGTAGCGGTCACCACCTTTGGCCAGGGTTTCTACAAAGTTCTATGGCGGGCGCCATTATGAGAGTTGGCGGTCGCCTTACATGGGCAGCAAGTTTCGATGGTTCGACAAAATTTTATTGGTTTGAAGGTTCCAGGTTCAAATATGGAGCTTGAATCACTTCCTGAGGATTGTATCGAGGCACTAATTCACCTATTTTCATCATCGAATTCGCCTAAGATTGGGCAGGGTCAAATTGGGGTCTCTACAGTGCCCTCCCTTTTATTTTGAAAAGCTTTGTAACTCTAAAACTAAAGTAATGACAAATTCCCACTTCATGTTTAAGATGGTTCAAATTT
This sequence comes from Heliamphora exappendiculata, assembly GCA_034768845.1. NCBI lineage: Eukaryota > Viridiplantae > Streptophyta > Magnoliopsida > Ericales > Sarraceniaceae > Heliamphora > Heliamphora exappendiculata. The sequence goes on from JAOTRH010052629.1 coordinate 37,898, forward strand.
ATCCAAACTTCGAATGACTTTGTTATCAAAATTTAGAAATAAATTTGCGTTGGTCTTACTCAGATTCTAAGATGGTTCAGAACAAAGAATGTGGCTGGACTTATTAAAAGAAGCTGCCTACATATCTCAAAAAGATGGAATCAGGTCATAACGTAGTTCGGGCTCAGTTTTCACTCGGGTATTGATCCTCTCATTTTTTGTGATGTCCTAACTTTTGCCAAGGTCGCCCTTTCGGGTTTTCGGCTATGCGGGTTGCTCTAACTTTTACCTAAATTGCCTTTTAGATTTTCAACTCAGCGAGCTTTTTATTTTATCTTTATTTTTTCCTCAAGGATAGTCATTTTTGAGTTGATCAAGGTTAACTGAATTGGAGAACGCATTGCCGTCTAAATCCATGATAATGACTGCACCGCCGGTCATTATGGTTTTGATGAGAAACGGTCCAGACCAGTTTGGCTTGAATTTGCCTCTCGGGTCAAAGATAGGAGCTCTGATTTCCTTAAGAACCAAATCTCATTCTCTAAGGTTTCGAGCCTTGACATTTTTATTCAACACTTGAGCTATCCTCCTTTGATACCCTTGTACATGAAACAGGGCCTGTAGTCTTTTTTCATCAAACAAGAGCAACTCCTCCATTCGGTTCCTTTGCCATTCTATTTTTGATATATCGGCTTTGGCCACTACTCTTAGTGAAGGGATTTCTACCTAAATGGGAAGCGCAGCTTCCATCCCATACACTAAAGAGTATGGTGTAGTTCCGGTTGAAGTTCTAATTGACGTTCAGTATCCCCAAAGTCAAATAGTAGATGTTTCGGCCAATCTTTGTGTGAGTTGATTGTCTTTTGTAGAATTTTCTTGATGTTCTTGTTTGTTGTCTTAATTGCTCCGTTGGTTTGTGGCCGATATGGTGAAGATTTGTGAGCCACTATTCAGTATTCTTCGAAAAGATCCAGGACCTCCCATTGGAAATGTGAACTATTGTCTAAGATAACCTCATGTGGGACTCCGTACCGGCAGATGATGTTTTGTTTGATAAACTGAGCAACATGGGAGGCCTTCAATACCGAGTAGGAGGCTTCTTCTACCCACTTAGTGAAATAATCAATGGTCACTAAAATAAACTCATGCCCATTGGATGCTTTTGGTGTTATTCTGCCAACTATATCAATGCTCCATACTGAGAACGGCCGTGGTGACGTCTGGTTGTACAGCTGGGACGGGGGAACGTGCATGAGATTTGCGTGAATCTGACACTTATGGCATCTCCGCACGAACTGTATACAGTCTGTCTCCATTGTCATCCAAAAGTATCCTTGTCGTAGGATTTTCTTGGCTAATATATTTTCGCTCATGTGTGGCACACAAACTCCTGTGTGTATCTCTTTCATCAACTCTTGGCCTTCTTCAGTGTTTACACACAGCTTGTTGACCCCAGAATGTTCTCGTTTATATAGTCTACCACCACAAATGATAAATTATGCTGATAGTCGTCGTATTGCCCTTTTGTCCTTTTTGCTGGTAAACTTGGGGTATTCTCTTTTCTCCACGAAATTCTAAATATCAACATACCACGGAAGGTTGTCAGTGCTTTCCTCGATTGCGGCTATCACCTTGTATGCCGACTTTCTCTTATGTTCAATTATCAAAGGCCTCATTTGGACTCCAGGTGGTATGTTAATCATGGATGCCAGGGTAGCCAGTGCATCGGCAAACTTGCTATGCAGTCTTGGTATATGGGTGAAGATCACCGATTTAAAGCATGATATCAACTTCTCTAGTTCTTGATGATAAAGAATCATGGTTAAGTCCCTGACTTTCCATTCTCCTCTTGTTTGTGAAACTACCAATGCCGAATCTCCAATGACCACCAACTTTCTTACCCCTAGTTCTAAGGCTGCCTCCAATCCGACTAAACATGCTTTATACTTGGCCTGATTGTTGGTTACTTCAAAATTGAGCTTTAAGGACAAGGTTACGTGTGATTCGTTAGGAGTAACAAGAAGAAATCCTATTCCATAGCCATATTGATTTGGCGCGCCATCAAAATATAGAGTCCACTTGTCATCCCCGACTTTCATCAGTTGTTTGTCAAGAAATTAGAACTCTGTGTGTTCAGCTCCTTCCACTGGCTGATCGGCCAAGAATTCAGCCACTGCTTTGCCCTTGACTGACTTTCAGGTGATATACTAAAGATCAAATTCTGATAACAACGGCAACCATCGAGCCAACCTTCCTATCAGCACTAGTTTTTCAAACAGTACTTCAACGGGTCCATTTGGGAGATAATATTCACTGTGAAAGACAATATGTAGTGCTTCAGTTTTCGGGAAGTCCAAACCAAGGCCCAACACGTATTCTCCAATGGTGTGTATCGCATTTTCGACCCTGTCATCTTCTTGCTTAAGTAGTAGATGACCTTTTCAATTTCAGTTTCACCTTCTTGCGCCAGCATAGATCCCATAACTGCATCAGTCACTGACAAATAGAGGATCAGTAGCCTATCAGGTTTGGGAGGATCTAGAACAGGTGGATTCTGCAGGTACCATCGCACGGCATCAAAGGCATCTTGGCATTTTGATCCCATTCAAATTTGACTCCTTTCTTCAGCAGACGGAAGAGCGACCTACAACTAGTTGTCAGTTTTGCAATGAATCGACTGATAAACTGTATTTTACCCAAAAGCCCATGACTCCTCGTTCGGTCCTTGGAGGAGGCATTTCTAAGATTGTCTTAATCTTTGAGGGATATACTTCGATACCCCGTTGAGTGATCATAAATCAAAGCATCTTTTCGGCAGTAACTCCGAAGGTGCATTTCTGTGGGTTGAGTCGTATCTTGTACTTTCGAATCCTTTCGAAGAACTTTCGCAATGCTACAATATGGCCATCCCGATACTTTGATTTTTTTTAATGTTTTTATTATTACTATTATTTTTTATTTTTTATTTATTTTTTATTATTATTTATTATTATTATTATTTTTTTTGAGAATATGAAAACTAAAAGGGGTAATTTTTATTAAAATTCCAAAAAATTTAGAAGCAATTTTGTCAAAAATCTTAAAATTTGGGGTAATTTTTATTCTTTTTTTATTCTTTTATTCTTCTTTTTTTTTGAGAATCTAGAAAATTTTTGGAAATCTTTAGAAAATTTAGAAAGACTCTTCGAAAATTGGGGAAAATTTTAAGAAAAATCCTGAAGAATTTTTAAAAATTTTTAGAAAATTTTAAAAATTTGAGAAAATTTTTAAAAAAATCCTAAAAATATTTAGAAAATCCTAGAAATTTGATTTTTTTAAAAGAAAATCTTAGAAATTTTTAGAAAATTCTAGAAATTTGTAAGAAAATCTTAGAAAATTTGAAAACCTCATAACTTTTTTTTTACGAGAAAATTTTTAGAATTTTCTCCTTTTTTTAAAAGGAAAAATCATAAAAATTAAAGGGGGATAAATTCTATTTTTATTATTTTTTTTGGAGCATGAAAGTTAGAGGGATAATTTTTATTAAAAATTCTAAAGTTTTTTGTCAAATATTTCTTAAAAAAAGGCATAGAAATTTAAGGGGTGCTAACAACCTGAAAATTTTTCAAAAGTTCTAGAAAATTTTAGGAAAAAATTTCAAACATCCTAGAAAATTAAGGTAAAACTTTTTAGAAAATCTAAAGAATCTAGCAAATTTTTAGAAAATCTTAAGAAATTTTTCAGAAAATTTAGGAAATTTGAAAAATTTTGAAAAACTTTTCAAAAATCTTAGAAAATCAAGCAAAATTTTAAGATCTTAGAAATTTTGAGCAAAATTTTAAGATCTTAGAAATCTTGAGGAAATTGTTTTGAAAATGTTAGAAAATTCTAAAATTTTTGAAGAAAATTTTGAGAAAATTGTTCGAAAATTCAAAAATTTTGCGAAAAATCTTAAGCAAAAGCTAGAAGATCTCAGAGATTTTTAGGAAGATTTTATTTCTATTTTGTTAATTTTATTATATATATATATATATTATTTACTTATTATTATTATTATTATTATTTTGTTATGATTGGAGCCAATCTTCAAAGATTCCTAGAAAATTAATCATAAAAGGTTAGGGTAAAAGGGGCAAAACACAAATGCCAAAGAAAAGTGAGAGTTTATTTATTTATTTATTATTATTATTTTTATACTTGGGGAGAACATTAGCATAGAATGATAGAGATTTGCTTGGTGCACCAGAACTTAGCGTTACTAGGATGTGCAGAAATCGCGAACATAGAGTTAGGGCATCTAGTTTTATAGAGCTTAAAAGGACCGAAGGAACCTAGGTTTTGTTTTCAGTTGTTTCTCTGCACTTTGCTTGCTCGGTTTGTTTTTGTTTTTTTTTTTTATGTATTCTCTATCTGTCTTCTCTTTACAGGTTGGTCACTACGTTCGAGGCTTCGGAGGTTCTACCTCTTGGGAGGTGTTGGAGTGGTATGATACCCTCCCTGCTCCCAGCCGGGCTTATATTGACGCTTCTGGCTTTGCTCGATTCATACCCCTATTGGGTAGGACGAGCAATGATCGGGTTTGGTTGACAGCCCTGGCCGAACGGTGGTGGGATACCACCAACGCCTTTCACTTCACTACCTTTGAGACTACTCTAACACCTCTGGACTTTGCCCTCATCACCGGCATTCGAGTTGGAGGAGCTTCCATCCCATTTGATCCCACCATTGCGCAGTCTGCTGACGCCCTGATGTATTTCCTTGGGGCTATTCTGGCGCAAATGGACAGAGACCGGGTCTGATATACCTGGTTTTTCGGCCGTTTCAGACACTTCTAGTGCACCGAGCCCTGCCACTACGAGTGGGTTGCCCGAGGATTCTTGATGTATATGTTCGGTACCACCTTATTTTTGAACAAGGAGAATACCGTTCACTTGCATTACTTGGGCGGCTTGGCTCGTCTTGATCGGGTCGCATCGTATGATTGGGGCGGCATTGCTCTGGCCACTCTTTACAGTTTTATGAGGACATTAACTCGGTTCCCTCAGGAGCTCAGCATTGGGGGATAATGGAGGGTCTGGGAGGTATGACTTAGTTTCTGCAGTTCTTCATCCATTTCTGTTATACGTTATTTCTGCTTGCTGACATCTTCTTCTTTGCAGTTATGGACTTATGAGTTCCCTGGGCTACATGTCCTGGTGAACTCTGCGACAGACCCTCTGGTTATTCCCCGTGCAGCCCGATGGTCCCGTGGGCTGAAGGGAAAGAAAACCGGAGGGAAGGATCTTGACCGGTTTCGGGTGTCTCTGGATCACCTGACCCCTGACCAGGTGTCTTTACCATTCGATTCACTTCTTTCTGTATTATACTGCTTATTGCGCTGTTCATTGTACTACATCGCACTGTTCTCCATTCTATTTACTACACAGTACTGCACTGCATTGGGCACTGATTACTGCACATTGTTCATCATACTGTATGTCTTACTGTTCTTTGTATTGTACTGTATTTTGAACTGTTACAGGTCCACTGGGATGTCTTGAGGGGGATGGAGGATCGGGCTGGTGCGGATTTGATGCGCAGCCGCGACATTGCGGTGGGGCGTATCTTACTGGAGAGCCCGTTTGGGCGGGAGTACTATCTAGGAGAGCGAGTGGTTCGCCAGTCGCTCGGCCAAGATCACTTCCAGATCCTGGTGGTTCCTCCAGTTCATATGCGTCAGACTGATCATCTAGGTCCCATCGACTTGCTGCTGGAGACGGTGGGGACCCCAGTTTCAGAGCTGCTGGTAGCAGAAGGGGACTACAGTTCTTGGGCCCGGGTGTACCTGATGGGTCCCTTAGGTCCTAGCTCGACTGGAGATAGGAGGAGGCAAGCACCGGAGGCCACCAATGCTGATGTTTCTATTGGAGGTGCTGGGGCTACTACTGCTGGAGCAGCTGCCAGAGCTGTTGCTAGGGATGCTGTTGGCGGGAGGGGCCTAGAGATACCATGGGACGTCTAGACCGTGGTTTATGGCTTCCCCTTCTCTCTGCCGGTTCCTGTTCTGCCAGAATCGGAGTTCAGGGCTGACGTCGGCCAGGTTCATCTCCTACCTTTCCCTCAGTCCCTTGTTCTTTCTTTATCTGTCTAGTCTTTTTTGAACTGTTCTCTTCCATAGGTCGATCAAGCTTGGTTAGACCGGGCGATGCTGATGATTACAGGCTCGAGAGTACTGGTTCGGTAGATGGATGCCTCGATGCGGGCAGCCGGTGTCGCTTTCATACTAGTAGCTGCCGTGAGTAGCTTGTGTGTTCTTTTCAATTTTTTTTCATTTTTCTGTCTTTATTCTACTCTGAAACTTGCTTCTCTTTTGACAGCCTCTAGCTCTGACCACCGGCGTGGTTCCGCCACTAGCTCCAGTTGGACCTCCTACTCCAGCCTCGGTTCGAGATCGTGGTTCCCGGGCATCTTCTTGGGCTCGTTCTAGAGGGTCAGACTCATCTGCTTGGAGCTGATCTAGAGTTGTCTTCCTCTAGCAGTGATGACGGCAATGACTTCGACAGACTCTTCGAGGACGACAGCTCGGAGGAGGCCGACCTTTCTTCTCGCCAAGTTCTCCCCAGGCATTCTTGAGAGAGAGAGCCCCCCATTTTCGGATATACTTTATTATTTTTTTGGCTTTCGTGGGCCTGCATGCCTCAGTCTGACACATTCTTATATATTTACATGATCCATGGGCCTGCGTGCCCTAATTTACTGCTTATTGGGCCTTGGTGCCTCAATTTACATTATATTGCCTTTTATGCATCTTTAAGGCCTTCATGCCATTTTACTTGCTTTGTTTATCTGCTGCATGTTTTTTCTTTATTTTGTTGCTCAAACTGTCTTGGATGCATAATTCAGATGTCACCACTAATACGGATCACACAAACTGCAAATCGTCCCATACCTGTCATGTTCAAACATGGCGGTCGCTACTTTCCCAAAATGTATACTTGGTGGTCGCCCGTTTTCACATGGCGGTCGCCTGGCCAAAGGAATGATGCCACTGTACTATGCTTTTTAGAGTTGGCGGTCGCCAGTTCTAAGGTGGCGGTCGCCACATTGTTCGTACCTTTTGTCAAAATTCTAATTTCCCGTCCTTTCTAGCCTTATAAATACAGTCCTGGATGCCCCATTTACTGTTACTCTGACTTAGATGGCTTCTTCTCTTCTTTTATGGAATGAAGCATTTTCCCACATTGAACGTTTGAACTTCTACCCATTTGGCTTGAATACCCTTTTCTCACTAAGGGCCGTGAAGATTAACAGACCTTTACTGATGGCTGCTGCACAACTGTGGGATGTGCAGTCCCATGTCTTTCGCTTTGGTCTTGAAGAACTCTGCCCTACTATAGAGGAGTTTACTGCCATCTTGGACTTAGCTCTGCGGAATTCTGTTATTGTCCCCACTCCCTTTTTCTCTTCTCGGCAGTAGGTGATGCAACTCTGCGGTTTTTCTAAGATGGAGGCTTCTCATCTAACCTCAGGTGACTGTCTCTACACTCCATGGCTTATTGAGAGGTTTCATCATACTGGTGACTTCAGCGATCTAGACTTTCAGCTGCGGCGCTGCTATGCATTTTTCTTCTGCCTCCTTACCTAATATCTCCTTGTCCCTTCTGAAGGGCGGGTTAGCTATGCCCTGGTTGACATTGCTAGCCAAATGTGGATGGGGAGAGACTTCGTGCCTTTGGTTTTGGCTGAGACACTGCTGGGCTTGGACATCGTTCATCGCGGCAAAACCACCACCTGTGCTAGCAACCTTTTACTTCTCTAGGTGATCTTAACATGTTCCTCTGTATTAAGTTCTCTGTCATACTGCAAAGCCTTTCCCTTACTGTTTTAACTTTTGCTATAGATCTGGCTGATGAAGAAGGTGAATCTTGTACAGAAGCCTCTCACTAATAGACACAATGAAGTTGCTTTCCTTTATCACCCGCGTTATCAGATATGTGATATTGAGGCATCTTGGCGACAATATCTTTCTACTTTGACTGGCCCAGACATTACCTGGCAGTGCCCTTGGTGGTAGATTCCCGCTATGAGTTTGACCACTATGGATTGCCTTGGTGTTCTACTGGTCGGCCTGCATCAGACAACCTTTTACTATCCTTATAGGATCATGCGGTAGTTTGGGCAGAGTCAGATTATTTTTACCAGCATCCGCGATCATCTGTTCTCATCTACGCTGCGGGCTCTGTTCTTAGCACAATATAAGGATGCTTAGCCTTCCCGTTCATATATGGAGATGCAGGAGCTGCAAGGCCCTGAGATTTCTACTGAATACGAGACGTGGTTGACACAAAATAGGAAAAAGAAAGATAGAGAAGAGGAAAAACAGGCAGCAAAAAAGAGGAGGACTTGAGAATCTTTGCTTTATTTTGAAAAATTTCACAGCTTTCTTTTTTTATTTGTAGAGCTTAGGACTTGTGTGCCCTCCATTTATTTGAGAACTTTGTAGTTTTGCTTAAAGTAATAAAAAATTTTCACTTCACGTTTAAGATGGTTTAAATTTATTCGAAGCTTGAATATCTTTATTATCAAAATCTAAAAATTAATTTGCATTGGTCTTACTCAGATTCAAACATGGTTAAAGACAAAGAATGTGGCTGGACTTCTTGAAAAAAACTGTCTACGTATCCCAAAAAGGTAGAATCAGGTCTTAACAAGTTCGGGCTCAGTTTTCACTCGGGTATTGACGCTCTCCTTTTGCAATACCCTAACTTTTATCAAGGTCGCCCTCTCGGATTTTCGACCTTGCAGGTTGCTCTAATTTTTTCCTGAGTTGCCTTTTTAGTTTTTAACTTAGTGAGCCTTTCATTTTATCTTTACTTTTACCTTAGGGATAGTACTTTTTGAGCTGATCGAGGTTAAATGGAGTGAAGAACACATTGCCATCCAAGTCCATAATAATGACAGCACCACCGGTCATGATGGTTTTAACTTGCCTCTCGGGTCGAAGATAGGAGCTCTGATTTCTTTGAGAACCAAATCTCATTCTTTGAGGTCCCGAGTCTTGACCCTCTTATTGAACGCTTGAGCTATCCTCTTTTGGTAACTTTGTACATGGAATAGGGCCTGCAATCTTCTTTCATCAAACAAGAGCAACTCTTTCATTCGGTTCCTCTGCCATTCTGCTTATGGAATACTGGGTTCGACCACTACTCTTAGTGAGGGGATTTCCACCTCAATGGAGAGTACAGCTTCCATTCCATATACTAGAGAGTATGGCGTTGTTCCTGTTGAGGTTTTAATTGACGTTCGGTATCCCCAAAGTGCAAATGGCAGGTGTCCTGGCCAATTTTTGTGTGAGTTGATTGCCTTTTACAGGATTTTCTTAATGTTCTTGTTTGCTGCTTCGACTGCTCCGTTGGTTTGTAGCCGATATGGCGAGGACTTATGAGCCACTATATAATATTCTAGGAAAAGATCCAGAACCTCTCCTTGGAGATGTGAGCCATTATCCGAGATAATTTCATGTGGTACCCTGTATCGGCAAATGATATTTTGCTTGATAAACTTAGCGACATGGGAGGCCTTCAATACCGAGTAGAAAGCTGCTTCCACCCACTTTGTGAAATAGTCAATGGCCACCAGGATAAACTAATGGCCATTGGATGCCTTTGGAGTTACTTTGCCAATCACGTCAATGCCCCATACTGAGAACGGCCATGGTGACGTCAGGTTATACATCTGAGATGGGGGAACGTGCATAAGGTTTGTGTGAATTTGACACTTATGGCACATGCGCACAAACTGTATATAGTCTGTCTCCATTGTTATCCAAAAGTATCCTTGCCTTAGGATCTTCTTGGCTAACATGTTACTACTCATGTGTGGTCCACAGACTATTGCATGTATCTCTTTCATCAACTCTTGGCCCTCTTCAGTGTTTACACAAAGCTTGTTGACCCCAGAATGTCCTCGTTTGTACAGTCTACCACCACAAATGACAAACTGCGCAGATAGTCGTCGTATTGCTTGTTTTTCCTTTTAACTGGCAAGCTTGGGATATTCTCCTTTCTCTATGAAGTTCTAAATGTCAAAGTCCCATGGAAGGCCGTCAGTGCTTTCTCCAATGGAGGCTATTATCTCATATGCCGGCTTTCTCTTTTGCTCTATTATCAGTGGTCTCATCCGCACTCTAGGTGGTATGTCAATCATGGATGCTAGGGTGGCCAGTGCATCGGTGAACTTGTTCTGCAGTCTTGCTACATGAGTGAAAATTACCGATTCAATGCACGGTATCAACTTTTCCAGTTCTTGATGATAGAGAATTAAGGTTAAGTCCCTGACCTTCCATTCTCCTCTTGCTTGTGAAACAACCAGTGCTGAGTCTCCGATGACTTCCAGCTTCCTTGTCCCTAGTTTTAAGGCTGCCCCCAATACAGCTAAACATGCTTCATACTCAGCCTGATTGTTGGTGACTTCAAAATTGAGCTGTAGGAACAGCGGAACATGTGATTCATCGGGAGTGACAAGAAGGACTCCTATTCCATAGCCATATTGATTGGATGCGCCATCAAAATATAGAGTCCATTTGTCATCCCCGACTTTCATCAGTTGTTCATCAGGAAACTGGAACTCTGTATCTTCATCCCCTTCAACTGGTTGGTCGGCCAAAAATTCTGTCACTGCTCTGCCTTTGACTGACTTCTGGGTGACATATTGGAGATCAAACTCAGATAATAGCAGCAACCATCGGGCCATCCTTCCTGTCAGTGCTGGCTTTTCGAACAGATACTTCAATGGATCCATCTGGGAGATGATGTTCACTGTGAAAGACAGCATATAATGCCTTAATTTTTGGGAAGCCCAAACCAAGGCCCAGCATGTCTTCTCCAACGGCGTGTATCGTACTTCTGACTCGGTCATCTTCTTGCTTAAGTAGTAGATGACTTTTTTAATTCCAGTTTCTCCTTTTTGTGCCAGCATACATCCTATAGCTAAGTCAGTCACTGACAAGTAAAGAATTAGTGGCCTGTCAGGTTTAGGAGGAGTTAGAACATGTGGATTTTGTAGGTACAGTCGTACGGCATCAAAGGCGTCTTGGCATTTCTGATCCCATTCAAATTCAACTCCCTTCTTCAACAGACGGAAGAGCGGCTCACAGGTAGTTGTCAATTTTGCGATGAAGCGATTAATGAATTGGATTTTACCCAGAAAGCCCCTAACTTCCTGCTCGGTCTTTGGAGGTGGCATTTTCAAAATTGCTTTAATCTTTGAAGGGTCGACTTTGATGCCCCGTTGAGTAATCATAAATCTAAGCATCTTTTTGGTAGTAACTCTAAAGGCACATTTCTATGGGTTAGTTACATTTTATACTTTTGAATCATCTTGAAGAACTTTCGCGGAGCTGTGATGTGGCCATTTTGATCCTTGAATTTGACTATCATATCGTCCACGTACATTTCGACCTCCTTATGTGTCATGTCATGCAATAAGTTAAGGGCAGCCCTTTGATAGGTTGCCCAGCATTTTTCAAGCCAAACGGCATTACACGGTAACAATAGGTGCCCCAAGACGTGGTGAATGACGTCTTTTCTATGTCTTTAGGATCCATCAGAATCTGGTTGTATCTGAAGAAGCCATCTATGAATGATAGCAAGGCATGCCCTACTGTACTATCTACTAGGACGCCAATGTACGGTAGTGGAAAATCATCCTTTGGGCTGGCCTTATTGAGGTCCCAAAAATTCACGTAGACTCAGATACAACTGTCCTTCTTTAAAATGGCACTATATTAGCTACCCATTTTGGATACTCGGTTATCATTAGGAACCCAGCGTTGATCTATTTGGAAACCTCTTCCTTGATCTTCAATGCCCATTCTGGCCGGATCCATTTTAATTTTTGTTTGACCAATTTAGCGTTAGGGTATAGGGGAATATGGTGCTAGATAATATCAGGATCAATTCCAGGCATATCTTTGTAAGACCATACAAACACATATTTGAATTCTTTTAACAAAGTTATTAATTGTTCTTATCCAGCTAATGATGAAGAAGTGCCAATTTGAACATTTTGTGGGTTAGTTTCATCACCCAGATTTATTGACAATATTTCTTCAATTATTGGTTGGGCACGCATTTCTTCTTTTCTTTTTATTAAAAGTTTTATTTCTTTGGGGATTTCCCCGTCGAATTTAAAATCATCGAAAGGCATATGAAATAAATCAAACAAAGCAGAGTAATTGGAAACTTCGTTCATTTCATTAAAAAAAGTGGGAATTATAAACTTGATGGTAAAAGCATAGATAGGGGCACCAATAGATGTGCCCTCAACTACAGACTCTGACTCAAACTTGGACTCAGGATATACGACCTGCACATCAGAAGACTCGATAGACCAATTCTTTAGTTCCTTTGTGGCCATGTCGACGATGAGCTTGGTGCAATCTACCAGTGTGCTGAAGCCTATCATGAAGCAGTCTGATTCGGTTATACGCAACTGAGCCATATTCTCATTGAACAACACGCCCAGGTCAGCTCCATCAAACTTGTTAGCCCAGACCTCTTCCGGAACCTCATTTTCTTCCTTCTCTCCTTCCACAGTTTCTTCCTCTTCTGTGTCAGACAACTGGTGGATGAAAAAGATCTCTAACCCAGGCAGCTTTTGATTGGTGTCTTCGTCGATCCACGGCTCCAGAAAGCCATAATACGGGAAATCTTTCTTTTTTCCTTGACGAAGTACCCATTGAGTGTCCCAGAATAATTGGCCTTTCATCCTCTTCTAGGCCCTTCTAGGTCTTCTTCTGTTGGCTCATACCCAAGACCAAAATGGTGCGCAGTCGACAATACCTGAATGGGTTTCAGGATTCCCTGCTGCTTGCGCCCTAATCCTATGCCGGGGAAGAAGGACATTTTTCTCATCATTGTTAAAGCTCGTGGGTTGACATACCTTTCTTCTTCATTCATTAATGTCTGAACATCTTATGCTTTGTTGAACTGAAAATCACTGAACAACACATCATCTTCACTATATTGAACTTCTAGCAGAGTTGTGCCCTCTCCTTCTTTCGTAGGGTGAATACTGTCCTCTCCATGAATGGTCAAAACTGTCCCATTCTTTATTAATTTTAGTTTTTGGTGAAGGGTAGATGGTATTGCTTGGATATTTGGGTTATGTAGCCACGGCCTGCCTAGCAGCAGATTGAAGGAGCCCGGCACGTCTAGCACGTGAAACTCAACTAACGTCTCTAGTGGTCCCACTGAAACGAAAAATGACACTAGCCTTAGGACGTCTCTTCTTGTGTTGTCATAGGCTCGTACCCCTTGATTGCAAGGAGTGAACTAGTCCGGTCTCATCCCCAAGAAGACGGCTGTTCTTAATGGGCAAACGTTCAAGGCGGAGGACCCATTATCAATAAGGGTTACCGAGACCCATTTTTCTAGGCACTTGACGGTGATGTAAAGCGGCTTGTTGTGACTTTTTCCTTCAGCGGAAAAATTCTTATCAGAAAAGGAAATAACTCTTGGTTCGGCGGCTGGTAGAATAAGTCCAATAAGCTGCTCGGGGATTGCATCTATCGAAACACTGGCCTTATTTAATACTTTCAAAATAGCTTGTCTATGCTTATGCGACGCCATCAATAAGCCCCAGATACTGATTTTAGCCTGCGTCTTTTTCAACTGTCTCAGTACAGTATCATCCTCCTCCTCTTGCTCTGTCTTTTTCCCTTTCTCACTTGGCTGTCCTCTCTCTAATTGAGCTGTCTTAAAGTGCCGTCCACTTTTGGTTAGATGTTTTACGTCGTCTTCGGGGTCCCATAACCCTGGTGTCACACTATCAGTTTGTCTTACTTCGTTTACGTGCAGAGGGTCTTCGAATGCCCACAAATTGCTTAGGTCACCAACGATTGCCCTTTTCCTTCTTTCCAGATCATCTTCGATAGCCCATGTATTGTCAACCTCCTCCCTGATACCCACTTTGATAAAGTTCACTTGCTGCTCTGGAGCGGCCCAAAAATTAGTCCATTCGGTCCCATCAGATTTCAACACAATCCTGACCAGTCAGTAGGACTGCATTTCATCGACGTACACTTCTTCCTCAAAAAGTTGGGGAAGGGCGATTCCATCGAGTACATGGCCAAACCCATAAGGCCGAGTTGGATAATCCAATGGCCAATCGTCTACCTCGTTGCACTCCTCTTCATGTTAGTAGATTTGGATCATCGGTCGATACCATTCCCAGGCATTATCATTCCATTCTTTCATTCTATCTCGACTGCCTCTAATCATCATGAATGAGCATACTGCTTGGTTCTCAATTATTGAAACATGAGGGCGGGGTAGGTGTGCTGAGCAGATGTGCTGACTTGGGTCCTCCGATTCTCCTAAAGACATG
>JAOTRH010052640.1:0-19236 GCA_034768845.1 Heliamphora exappendiculata
AGGCGGCGAATCATTCTTAAGGAAACTGCGATTGCAGGACTCGGTTTGCAAATTCCATTTCATTACTCCTGTTATTTTATTCTCTGTAATTTCAGATTATTGTAAATTGTTGAAAATTTAATAAATATGTATTTTTTAGATCCTCGAGCATATATTTTATGTCGGCGTTAGAGGCTAAAATTTTCAGCTAAAAGGTATATGGTGGAAGTTTGTAGAAAATCTTTAAATAAAAACTAATTATGGAAAATTCCACTGAAATACGCATATCAAAAGGTGAGTGTATGGTGGGATTTTGTCTCTTGGGACATTTCAAAATAAGTTACTATTTGATCATAGTTGCTTGAAGGAAAATTTTACTTTACAAATGTAAAACTGATAATGAATAGCTCGTTGTAACTTAGTACCACGCAACTTAAATATCTAGCTCAATCCTTTGATAACCTAACTTTCACTATAATAGAAACACTTGAGGAGGGATTGTGGGTAGTTTAAGTTTAACGAACTTCCCCAACTATCAAAATAGATATTAGACGGGAACAACAGCGTTTTTAAGTCTTGAGCCAACCAAGTTCATTTAACAAAAATATGTCAAGAGATTACCCATTCCAAAAATTGCATGCCCCGCTGTTTTAATGTATTGAGAATCATTAAATATATCTTAAAATTTCTGTACCTGGAGATAAAAGTCTTTGTCTCTTTAGGAAAAACAGAGAACTTTCAGAACAAAGAATCTCAAACTCTAAAAATTTAGTGTTGAGAATTAGAACGCGATCACTAATTCCGCCCAAGATCAACTACAAATACACAAACACGGAATAATCAATGAAAAATAGAGAAAGAGAGACAATCGCACGCAAATACAAGGCTTACGTGGTTCGGCAAGTTGTGCCTACGTCCACGGGATCATACACTATCACTATTAATTGGAGGTTACAAAAAAGAAATAGGCCTGGGAGAGAGATTACAGAATAACACAAATAACAACAATAATAAACCTTTTTTACGGCTGCTGCAACCATAGCAGCTTATAAAGACAATTCCGCATAGACCGATCGATCGGTCTAAAAGACGGATCGATCGGTCATGACTGCAGACAAGAAACTGAGACTGCCTTGAGACCGATCGATTGGTCGATCCGTCTTTTAGACCAATCGATCGGTGTATGCAGAATTATCTTTATAAGCTGCTAGGGTTGCAGCAGTTGTAAAAAAAGGTTTATTATTATTGTTCTTTGTGTTATTTTGTAATCTCTCTCCCAGATCTTCTTCTTCTTTGTAACCTCCAATCAATAGTGAAAGTGTGTGATCCCATAAACGTAAACACAACTTGTCGAACCACGTAAATTTGTATTTGTGTGCGATTGTCTCTCTTTCTCTCTTCTTCATTGATTATTCCGTGTTTGTGTATTTGTGGTTGATCTTGAGCAGAATTAGTGATCGCGTTCTAATCCCCAACAACTGGTATTAGAGTTCCAAGTTAAGAGATTGACGAACACACATGGCAGAAGAAGGCAGATCGATAGGAATCGAGAAGTTCGATGGTATAAACTTCAGTTATTAGAGGATGCAGATAGAAGACAATATGTATGGGAAGAAACTACACTTGCCCTCTTGGGATCCAAACCAGAGGGCATGAAGGATGAGGATTGGGCATTGCTTGACAGACAGGTGCTAGGAGTCCTCAAATTAACATTGTCCCGGTCGGTGGCGCACAACGTAATCAACGAGAAAACTACAACGAATATGATGGCGGTACTGTCAAGTATGTATGAAACGTCGTCAGCAAACAATAAGGTACACCTCATGAAGAAACTCTTCAACCTAAAGATGGCTGAGGGTACACCCGTTGCACAACACCTAAACGAATTCAATACTATCACGAATCAACTATCTTCAGTGGATATCAATTTTGATGATGAAGTTAGGGCTTTGATTATGTTGGACTCATTGCCAAACAGTTGGGAGGCTATGAGAATGGTAGTAACTCTGCCGGTAAAAATAAACTGAAGTACGACGATGTCAAGGATTTGATATTGAGCGAAGAGGTTCGCATGAAGGATTCGAGTGAGGTATCTAATTCGGGGTCGAACGCCGGTACGACATTAAATGTTGAAGCACGGGATAGAGGCAATGACAAGAATCAGAACAAGGGCAGGTCTAAATCCAGAAGTGGCAGAAGCAAGTCCAGGTCGGGACGACAGACTGAATGCTAGAGTTGTAGCAAGACTGGCCATATCAAAAAGAACTATAGGGAGCAGAAAAAGAAGGCTGACGGTGAGTCAGCCAATGTTGTGACAGAGAACGTCTAGGATCCCTTGCTCCTATTGGTTGATAGCTCTATTAATTCTTGGGTGTTGGATTTAGAAGCATCATTTCACACGACAGCACAATAGGAAATCATGGAAATTATATTATCGGTGATTTTGACAAGGTATATTTAGTAGACATGAGGCTCTAGACATCGTAGGTACAAGCGACGTCAAAATCAAAGTGCCAAATGGGTCAGTGTAGAAGATACAAAAGGTACGGCATGTACCTAAACTGATGAGAAACTTAATTTCAATTGGGTAGTTAAATGCTGAAGGTCATTTAGTGACCTTTGTTGGTGGCACGTGAAAAGTCACCAAATGAGCTATGGTAGTGGCTCGAGGAACGAAGACAGGTACCCTGTACATGACTACTAGTACAAGGGATCCAGTAGCTTTGGCTGCTAGCGGTTCAGACACGAGCTTATGGCATCAGAGGCTGGAGCACATAAGTGAGAAATGGATAAAAATTCTGTAGTCAAAAAGCAAGTTACTGGGTTTGAAGTATGTGAAATTTAATTTGTGTGAGGGTTGCATCTTTGAAAAGCAGAGGAAGGTCAGCTTTCTGAAAGGCGACAGAACACCAAAACCAGACATGCTAGAATTGGTACACACAGATTTGTGGGGTCCTTCCCCAATTGCATCTATTAGAGGCTCGCGATATTATGTGACATTTATTGATGACTCTAGCAGAAAGATATGGGTCTACTTTTTAAAGCACGAGTCAGATGTGTTTGAAACTTTTAAGAAATAAAAAGCCCTAATTGAGACTGAGACCGGATTGAAGCTAAAGTGTCTGAGGTCAGACAATGGAGGTGAATATACAGACGGGAGATTCAGGAATTTCTGCGCAGCTAGTGGAATCAGGTGAGAAAAAACTATTTCAGGAATGCCACAGCAGAATGACGTGGCTAAGCGGATGAACTGGCACAGAATGAGAGAGCCAGAAGCATGAGACTGCATTCTGGTCTACCCGATTGCTTTTGGGCTGATGTAGTGAACACAGCAGTCTACCTTTTGAATCGGGGACCGTCAGTACCATTGGAATTCAAAATTTAAAATGAGGTTTGGAGCAGAAAGGAGGTAAACTTATCTTTTCTGAAAGTCTTTGGTTGCACATCATATGCTCACGTTGATTCTGATGCTAGAAGTAAATTGCAACCAAAGTCTAAAGTCTGTTATTTTATTGGGTATGGTGATGACGAGTTTGGCTACAGGTTTTGGGATGACAAGAACCGAAAGATCATCAGAAGTAGGAATGTGATGTTTAATGAACAGGTGCTGTACAAGGATAAGTCAAAGGCTGAGACATGCAGTATGTTGCCAGAGATGAATAAATCCAAGTTTATTGATTTAGATGACATTTTAGAGGGAGCCAAATAGAACGAGAATGTGGAAGATAAAGAGAACGTGAAGCCACATGTGGAATATAGTACGCCAGTGACAATAGTCAGGAGGTCTTCCAGGAGCATCAGACCACCACAGCAGTTCTCATCATCCCTGTTCTACATTCTGCTCACTAACAGTGGAGAGCCAAAGAATTATGCAGAAGCCTTACAGACCGAGAGTTCGATGAAGTGGGAGTCAGCAATGAAAGATGAGATGGATTCTTTGCTGACAAACCAGACATAGGAGCTGACTAGATTGCCAGTTGAATCTTGAGAACATTAGCGAGGCGAAGAATCCAGCTGATATATTGACAAAAAGTATCAACATTGACAAACTGAAGCTCTGCTCGGCTTCAATTGGTCTTCAGAGATAGAAGACAGGAGGTTGGGTCACACAGGTTTGAGTATTTGTTTCGGTGGTTTCAAAGTGTTGGTGTTGTTGGGATTTCTCAAGGCTTGGAGTGGTTTTACTTCAAGTGGAAGAATTTTTTAGATCGGTGAAGAAAAACTAGTTTACTGGAGAGACCGATCGAACAGTAGTTAAACTGATCGATCGATCATGACTGCAGACAATAAACCGAGGCTGCCTTGAAACCGATCGATCCGTCTATGCGAAATTATCTTTATAAGCTGCTAGGGTTGCAGCAGCCGTAAAAAAAGGTTTATTATTATTGTTCTTTGTGTAATTCTGTAATCTCTCTCCCAGACATTCTTCTTCTTTGTAACCTCCAATCAATAGTGAAAGTGTGTGATCCCGTGGACGTAGGCACAACTTGCTAAACAACTTGTGTTTGTGTGTTTGTGGTTGATTTTGAGCGAAATTAGTGATCGCGTTCTAATCTCCAATACCCAGTCCGTACCCAAAGAAACACAAGGAACGCCATTACTTTGTATATGGCCACTACACACCAACATTAATAAAGCATTAACATAATAAAATAAAAGAAAAAAAAAACTTGAACCAATGGCCCTGCCCCGCTCAACAAGGCCCGCAAAACGCATAAAAGTTTTAAAGGCCCTAATCTTGTGTTTGGATTAATTTTTTTTCTAATTTTTTTGACATTTTATCTTTTTTCATAAAAAAATATAAATGTAAAATATATGAAAAAGTCAACTGAGACCAAACTAGTGGGTTTTATTAAATACTTTTAAGCAAAAAGCTCTTCAAAAAAATTAATCCAAACGTAAGCTTAATTAATTGAACCAGACCAAAAACACCCACACACAGTTATATAAAAGATGTTAAGAGACAAGTATCCTTATAAGTTCGGCCCATAACTTATAATTCTAAATTAACAAACATCACTTTTACCATTTTAAGTTAGAAATTTATAACTTTAATAAACATTTATAATATCTATTTAATCTTATCTTTTTAACTATAATCCATAAATTAATAAATTCTACTTTTGCTCTACATTTTAAGTGCGTACTTTACTATCTTGGATTATTCTTTATTCTGTTGTTCCTTTTGATTTCGTTATGTATACTGTTCATCGTGTTGCTTTATATTCCAAAATTGCTTTAATATGTATATTGTTTTGTTGTCTACAAAAATTGTTTTTGTAACTGTTTTTATTTATGGTATTGGTTTTTGGCAGTTTTTGTTTTCTGCAAAAATTGTGTCCGACAACAGTTTTTCTTTTTTTTCTTTTTTTTTCCAGCAAACAGTTAAGAAAAAACTGTTACAACCAATGAGGAGGTCGATTTCCTTGAACTAATAGGAGTCGAGAACTCTACGAGGTAGTGATGGCAATTAATTAAGGAAGAAGTCAAAACCGCCACACGTAGTTTAGATAGATAACAGAACATGTAATTGCAATAAATATGAGGTTTATCGCTACCTTTGCTCGCATATGTTTGATGTTACTACTAATCTGGATATAAATTTCTTCTTCCTGATTGCACCTAAGTATTCAATATTAATGTACTTACAAGTTTGACAAATAAAGTTACAATCAATGCCACACGTAAATTATTGGCCGACACCAAACTTTCCATTGATCATTGCAAATTCCAACCGTATAAAGCTTATAAAGTCAGGACGTCCGTAGAATAGCCGTATCTACGATGAGATGGACATGTTAAGATAACAAATGACGAATCATTGTGGTATTTTATATTTTAATCCATTTTTATTTTCTTAATTACTCTTAATTAGTGTAATTTGAAAAGTAACGGACAGGAATACATTAAATATGAAAAATAATATTTCTTTACCAAAAGTTTGAATTTTTGTCTTAATTATATCATTCTTGAGGTTTTTAAAAATAAGAAATTTGGAAAAAAAATTTAAAAAAATTGCTAAAAAAATACTTTTAAAAAAATTAATTTTTATATTAAAACCATAGTTCTGAATACCGTATCAGGCAATATACTGATTTTCTTATTGGCAACTGTGGCTATTCCTGGGAGGAGTTGGGCTATTATGCCTTCTTCTTTGGAGAAGAAAAAGTGAGTTGTGTTTGGTTATTCAATTTTTGTAAATAGAAGATTCTTTTTTTTTTTACAAAAAATAAAATTTTAAAATATCCAAACACATGAAACATAGAGTCGCTACTTGATTTTTTTAAAAAAAATAAAAAAACAAAAATAAGCCACTAGTCTGCGTTACCATTGAAAAATGGTCCGTAGCTAAGGTAGGAAATAAGAAAGGTATTAGGCACCTTTTCACTCAACCGTTAAGTGGCCTCTACTTAATCACTTTCAATTCTTGTTTAAAGTTTTTAAAAATAAAAAATATAAAAAGAAATGTTAGAGAGAGTTCATACAAAAACAAACAAGAAAATAAAAAAATCTTATCTATTATGTTATCAAAAGAGAAAGAAAAATCCTGAGGGTCATTGTACTATTTTCATGTCTATTATGCTGCATTTATTTGCAAAAAAAAAAGCATGACAGTTTAGAACATGGTTTTATGCTACCATACTAAAAAAAGAATGCGACTATATCAAGTAAAAATTGCGACCGTAACAAACTATGGGGATAAACTCTCGGCTATGACAAATAAACCTTGCGGTTGTCATAAATAAAGAAAATACATTACGGTCGTAGCAATCAAAGGTCGAGGCCATTATGTTCAATGCTACGAGAATAATTTTTATAGTGTGCAGTGTGTGAGTAGGACTAAACATGCTAAAAAACACATAATGAAATAACCGAATATTTCTAACATACTATTTTTAAAAAAAATTGAATCTAAACATTTTTTTATGACATTTCATTATTTCATGTTCAGTATTGTAACTAGCATAAATAAAATATGCATACATAGAAAAAAGAACAATAAATAGAAAACCCTAGGTGTAATGATCTTATAAGGGAAGAAAGTGAGATTTTAGAAAAGTTAGAGCGGCCTATGAATACCTAAAACGGTCTATCATCCTCAAGTGCCTCCTCAATTGATGAAGTCGAGCTGGGTGGCTAGTGTACGCCAAAGATTCTCCGTGCAATAGTGCAAACTCGACTCGAAAGAAAGAAATAGTCTCAGGTGTGTGAGAATGAGTCTAGAATAGTTAGTTATACGTGCCAAAATTTGTTAGTTAGTTAAATATTTTAATTTAAAGTTGACTATAATTAATATACACCAATCATAAAATGACATATGCTATTATTAGAGTTTTAAAAATTAAAATTTTGAAAAAAAATTAGATTGAGACTTTTGAAAAGGCATGATGATGATAGAATTGTACACGAAAATATCGAATTAATTTTGAATTTCTTAACCATGTTTATCATTTCGAATTGGAAAGGCAACAAATCATTTCAATGTGCATTAAAAATGAATAGCATGCAAAATTTAAGACAATTAGTTTTGATATATGTTAAAAAAAATTAAGTGGACATACCTTAAAAAATAAAGTAAATTGATATAAAATATATATTTTTTAACTTGAGATAGTCAGACGCATTGAAAAAGAAATAGCCTCATGTGAAATTTGAGAAAATTAGATTTGAGATTTTTGAACTCATAGACATAAACGTTTTGCTATAATATATAGATAGATAGTAAATAATTTGGAGATTAAATAATACAAAAAAAAATTGATTAGAACAAATGAATTCCTTTTATTTCTTTGTATATGGAACTTAATGTATGATTAAAATTAATCTGTTGTGTACATAAACGGATAGCAAAGAACTGCATAGAAACCTGAAAAACAAAATTACAGAAAAAATAATGAAAATGAAAGTATCGAAATTTAGAAAATCTGTTACAGCATAGAAAGATTGAGGCTCGTGTTTGCAACGATGTCCTCAAGATAAAAATGCCCTAATTTTGGTGCTTCGAGTTTGATAGCGTATGTCTCCCAAATAAGGGTGTAAAAATGGCCCGGAGCTCGTGAGCGACCCGAGACCCGTCCAAGGTCCGATACAGTGCGGGCCAAGCCCGACTCGAGAAAAGCTCGGCCTGGCCCGAGCCCAAAGATAGGTTTTTCAGGCTTAGCCCTACCCCCCCCTCTGAGCCCGTGGGCCTACCAAGTCTGAGGCCCAGTCCGGCCCAAAACCCGCCCCTTGGCCCAGCTTTTGAAATCAACGACTAGTTCAGCCTAGCCCGAGGTCCAACGGCTAGTTTTGAAGCACCAATGGCTCGGATCAATTTGAAATTCAAATGAATAGTTAAGATCAAAGAAAAAAATTAGATTTTTTGTCCCTATAAATAGGCCATTTTTATTTGAAAAAATTCATTCTAATAAAACTAATAAATATAACTAATAAGTAATAACTAATAAAAATAATAATAAACTATAAATTATAAAGTATAAAGTATAAATTATAAAAAGTAATAAACTAATAAACTAACTTATAAATTCCTAACAAAATAATAAGCTAATAACTTATAAACTTAATAATAATATTAATAGGTTATAAACTTATAAACTTTAAAACTTATAACTTATAATTTATAGACTTATAAAAATATAAAACTAATAAACTTATAATTTTTTATAAATAATAAATTAACCTATTAATTTATTATAAAGTTTAACTAATAAACTAATATAACAATAACTAATAACTAAGAAAAATTTAAACTTGTATTATACAAGTTACAACAACAATTTAAAAAAAACTAAAAATCCTAAAAAAGCAAGACCTGCCTGTCTAAAAGCCCGGACCGAGGCCCGAGTCCTACGCCCGACGTTCGACTCCTATACCCTTGGGGCCTGGGCTTACCCATTGGAAAAAAGCCCTGCCCAGCCCGATTTTTTGCAGAAGCCTACGGACTTCAGGCCGGACTAGGCCAGCTCGAGTCACGATTGGACCCAATTTACACCCTTACTCCCAGGATGCAATGATCGATTGCCTTCGGAAGTAGCACAACAAACTAAAGGCTCGGTGAATCAAAATTATAAGAACTCGCTTTTTAAAAATAATATTAGCGACGGTAAATAATCAATTTAATTCAAGACACCGTGTGATCAAAACCCTAGCACAATAAACTTAGAACAAAAACTCAGAACGAGAAACACCAGGATCGCCAACGATCACCCAACGCTAAGAATTATTCTAATAACGTCCAAAAAATTAAATAATAATAATAAATAAAATAAAATAATAATAATAATCATAATAATAGTGACAATAATTACAATAATTACAAACAATGGCAATTATAAAATTAAATCACAAATATAATAAAAAAATAATACTAAATCTACTCACTCACACAATCTTCAACACAAGTTTTATGTACACTAGTATATATGCATATAATAATAGAATCTCTACAATACATTTAAAATAATATTCAATAAAGTATTAGACGACTACAACACAATCTCAATTTAAATTAATAATAAAAAAGAGGTAAAAAAAGTAACTTTATTCTTTATATATATGTGTATATATATACGTGTAGGAAAATATTTATATATAATATTTTATATCTTTTCCTAGGCCTACAATCTAATAAACTATTTAAAGAATAAAAATAAAAATTACTTTATGCATATAATAATCAAAAGACAAAAGTAATTATATATATATTTATATATATATATATATATATATATTTGAAAAGAAATTTGTACAACAATCTTAATAATAATAATACTAATAAACAAACTTTAGAATGTAAAATAAGTAAAACTCAAAAGTAATTTTAGCTTATACATATACAAACATACAAATCTATGCAAGAATTTTAATATTTTAATTACAAGTACATAACCCAATAAAATAGTATAATTTAGTACCAACTTATATGTTAATTTAAAAAGAGACTTAATACAAAACATAATAAATTAAATAATGATAAAATATGAAATTGAGTTTTAAAACTTAAATTTATAAAATTAAATTAAAAATAATATAAAAGTAGTTAAAAATGTACACCAAGTTATAAAATTATACAAAAATCAAATTTTGGCCGAACTACCTCAATGAAACAATGCTATAATTAAACAAAAATATAAAAAAAATTGAGTACAACATTTAAAATTATAATAATAATTCCAAATTTTAATTTTCACACTTAAAAATATACATTAAATTAATTTTAGAACACTTTTTTTGAACAACGTAGTTTAAATATATTGTCAAAACTTTAATAAATCATTATAGTACATCAAAAAAATCAAATTGGAAACCTAAATTTCTGCCATAATCGAACCATGCATGTGGGCAAATGGATAGTGTAAGAAAGTATAAGAAAAATAGAGTAAAACGACTTACAACCTTTCTATGCATTGGCCACATTTGCTACTTGCTAGGGTACTTCTCCTCCACTAACATTTTAAACTTAAAAAGGACATCCTCTCATCTTTCTTTCTTTCTTTTTTTGATTAGGTAGAAAACAACAAGAAAAAAAAAACAAAAACGAGACTAAACTCTTTCAAAAGCAACACCCACAGCATCAGTACCAAGAAAAGATGCAATTGAGGTGGGTGGGGGGGGGGGGACTATATAGAAATCAAAGGATCATCTTGATCCCCTCCTAGGTTTGCTAAACCATATGTCACTTGATTTTTCTCGCAGCAGACTTGGCCAATACTACTAGCGGTGTCCAACCTGAGTTTGCAACAATCCTCAACGAGAGCTTTATGCGGTGAGTGGGAGATGTATCCATCTGAAATCAAGTTGAAGACCACCTGACAGTTAGTCTCGATGTCTAGATCATAAAGTCTTTCTCTAGCTGCTTCCTTAAGGCTATTCAAAATGTCCCAGAGCTCAGCCTCATAGCTGGTACAGTCTTGAAGGCAGCCATAAAAATCAGTAATTCACTATCCATTTTTATTTCTAAAAACACCTCCAAAATTGGCAATTCCTAGATTACCACGGGAACATCCAATAGTGTTAAGCTTTAGTCTACCTGCAATAGGAAAAATTCATTTGATTAGCTTGGGATAAACATCGAGGGAGGGGGGAATTTCCACTAAAAGCCAAAGAGATCTCTTCAAAAAAAGTGAAGATAGTGCTAATAATGTGAAGAGGATCCCCATCAATCCCATAAAAAATAAGTTTGTTTCTGGCAAGCCAGAGTTGCCAAAGAGTGACCGCAAAAATGATGTAACCTGTCACCGTTTCCAAAGAGTAAGTGGAGTTTTTCATATTGCTAGTAATCCAGTCCTGCCAATTGATATTAGTCTCAGAATAGTGAACGTGCAAGCAAGAAAGATTAGTCTAAATAGAGGTGCTAAAATGAAAAAATCTAAAAATGTGGTCAATATCTTCAACAAAGTCACCACATCTAGGGCATGTGGGGTCAACAGAAAGGCCTCTAATGTAACGTTGATGGTTGAAGAGAATTTTTCCATGAAGACGGGTCTAGATGAACCTTTGATTTTTTGGGGTAGGTGAAGCTTCCAAACCCAATTCCAATTCCCGAGAACCCCTGCCTTGATCTCAATCAGGTTGTAGGCAGTTTTGAGGTTAAATTTGTTAGTACTAGACAAGGTCCAGAAGGGATGTCATCAAAAGAGGTGAACGTAGGTTTCGGGGTAGTTAAAATCGAAGTGATCTCCTCAAGGGATAGAATATCATGTAAAGAAGTAAGATTCCAATCAGAATTGTCAGTGAGAATTTCCTTGAGTTTGGCAGGATTATTGGCCATGTCAAGGTGGGTATGTATAAGAGGATGTTGCCCACACCACCAGTCCTTCCAAAGCAAGATTGTTTCACAATTGCCAACGAGCCATTTCATCCCCTTAGACAAGGTGTCTTTTGAAAGAATGATACTTTTCCAAGTATTGGAAGAATTTTCTTTGCTCAAGCTCTCAAAGAAACTTTTTGATTGGAGATACTTTTTTTTAATCAGATCTGTCCACAAGGAAATTGGCTTCATGAGAATTTTCCAGCTTAATTTGGTGAGGAAAGTAAGGTTATTAGCTCTAGTTTTTCTAATCCCAAGACTCCCAGTTTTTTTGTTTTTACACACAATGTTTCAATTCACAAGGAGAATTTTTTTTCCATTGACAGTATCACTTTAAAGAAAAATCTTGTTAAACTTGTCAATACTATCAAGAAGAAGGGAGGGAAGTTTGAAGGTTTGCATGGAGTAACTAGGAATGGTTGAGGTGACAGATTGAACAAGAGTAGTTATACCCATGAAAGAAATGATTTTTGCTTTCTAGCCAGAGAGCTTCTTATTAAGATTGGAAAGACTGTACTCGTAATGGCATCTTTTGACACGGGAGTGAAGGAAGGGAACCCCAAGGTATCTACCCAGATCTTGGGTGATGAAAATGCCATAAGAGTGACTGAAAGAAGCAGGAACATTAAAAGAGATGTTGGTGGAGACAAAGAGTTTGAATTTAGAGACGCTAATGGTCTGGCCAAAAGAGCCGCAAAAGGTGTTAAGGACATTCATGGCAGTCTCAACACCTTTAATAGAGGCCTCCACAAAAAAGAGAACATCATCAGTGAAGAAAAGGTAGCCGAAAGGGCACCCATTTTTAGAGGCTTGATCCCTTGTCAAATACCCAAATCAACAGAGTGGTTGATAAGGAGGGAGAGGCGTTCCATATAAAGGACAAAGAGATAAGGCGATAGGGGGTCACCATGTCTTAAGCCTCTGCCAGGAGAAAAGCTAGGGAGCTGGTCATCATTCCAAAGAACAGAGAAGGACACGCTGGTCACACAATTCATAACCAGCTCTATCCAATCATGGTCAAAGCTGAAGAAGACAAATGTGTCATGTAGGAAAGTCCACAAGATCTTATCGTACGCTTTCTCAAAGTCAAATTTGAAGATCATACCACCTTTCTTCCCCTTTTTACGACGCAGGGAGTGGATGATTTCCTGACAGATGATAATGTTATCAGAGGTTTGCTTACCAAGGGCGAAGCTAGATTGAGTGGGACTGATAATCTCCAGAAATAGATGTCTGGGTCTATTAACCAAAATCTTAGCCAAGATCTTGTAGATAACATTACTGAGACCAATAGGCCTGAAATGGTTAATGGTGGTCGAGGAGGAAACTTTAGGAATGAGGGTGACCAGTGTTTTGTTAGCTTCAGTGGGGAAGGATCTCATATGAAAGCAGTGTTTTATGAAGTCGCACATTGAGGAGCCAACGTTGTCCCAATATTTGTGGTAAAAAAGGATTTAAATTCCGTCGGGACCAGGGGCTTTGGATCCCTTGATGCTTTTAACAATAGTCTAGATTTTAGCTTCAGAAGGGATATAGGCAAGCAAGGAAGTGAGAAGGTCAGTGATGAGTCAATGAGGGATGTAGTCCCAATCGGAGGAGATAGTAGCGAGGTGGGGGGATAAGATATTGGTAAAATACACATTGATTAGGTCTTTGAGAAGATGAGGCTCGCTAACCCAATTGTTAGAGTTATCTTTGAGGCCCGAAATTCTGTTCCTCCTTCTACGGGTCAGAGTACTTTGGTGGTAGAATTTAGTATTACGATCACCTTTGGCAATCCAGCTAATTCTAGACTTTTGTTTCCAAAAATATCTTCTTGATTAAGGACACAATTATGCTCTCGAATAAGATTTTTATTTAGAAGGAGCAGATTATGGGAGAAATTTAGGTCTTGAGCTTTTTGAACACCCTCAATTCTGGTCAGGAGTCTTCTTTTCTTTCTAAAGATGTGACCAAAGACATTTTTATTCCAAATTTTAGCATAATCAACCAAGGTATTGATATTATCAGGAAAGGGGACAGCCGGACCTCCCCAGGAATTTTTAATCAAGTTGATGAAGTCGGGGTGGGTAGTCCAAGCACCTTCAAAATGAAATGGATGATTGTTGGGGGAGAGTATGGTTACCATTAACAAGAATCAGCAAGGGGCAGTGATCAGAGTAAGTTCTAAGTAGATAGCAGACCACAGTATTAGGGTAAGTAGCATTCCACTCGTTATTGCAAATGGATCTTTCAAGGCATTCCATGATATTGGCAAGTCCCATTCTATTGTTAGGCCAGGTAAACTTGGGACCGATAAAACCTATGTCATGAAAATTGTAATTATTCATGTAATTTAAAAGGCGGGGGCGTCTAGGGTTACCTCGGATGTGAGCTCTGCGTTCAGAAGGTTTAGCAAAATCATTGAAATGGCCAGTGAGGAGCCATGAGTAATTGCTATGTCTAGCTTTCTCATTCGTATCCATCCAGAACATCTCACAGTTGTTGGGATTAGGACTGGCGTAGGCAGTAGAGAGGATCTAATCTTCATAGTCAGGTTTTTGAATGATGACGTGGATGCACTGATCTTTAATATCGTAGGCACAGACATTAATCTGCGTGGGGTCCCAAAGAATCCAAACACCCCCAGAACACCCGATGGGGTCAGATATGGAAAAAGCCATGAAGCCAAGATTATTAAAGAAACTTGCAACACCAGAGAACGTAACCTTAGTCTCGAGCAGTAATAATCTCTTTTATGCAGCATTTGAAAGTCGAGTTGTCGGCACCCCGACAATTCCAAAAGAGGATGATCATTGATGACAGGGTTGGGAGGTCGAGCAGAGGGAGAAAATAATCCCATTTTAGCATTATTTTTGCAATGTTGCGATTTGTCAGTGGGTCGTTCTGGCAGGAAAAACGAAGTTCTCGCAGGTGGGCTTCGACTGCGGATAGGTCGTGACTCAAGATCTTCATCCTGATTGCCCTTATCCACCAATCTACCCTTAGAATTTGAATGCCTTCCATGTCTGTCCAAATGGGGATAGCTACAGGATGGTTGCAAAGCCTGTGATAAGCAACATGAGTCATCATTAAAGGGAACCTTGGCAGGTTGTTCAGTTGTAGGAGTGAGCAGGGGGAAAGGGATAGAACCCAAAACGAGGGGAGGAGATTGACTCGAGGGGCTGCAAGGAAAAAGCGGCGACGGATTAGGGATCTTCAGGGGGAGAGCTGATTTAAGAAAGAAGGGGAACAACTGAGGCTTGAGCTTTTAAAGGACCATGCTCAGCAAAGGGAGACACCAAGGATATAGGATTGGGGGGATGGGATTGGCTAAGGGGTCAAAGAGATTAGACCGAAGAGGGGGTCATGGGTTAGGCCCAAGGTAAAGGTCAGAGGGGTGGGGTGGGTTTTAGTGTCTTAGATTGGGCCTTTTGAAGGGGGCTGGGGTTTTAGGAGTGGGCCTATTGGGCCTTCTCTTGACAATCATCCACTGCCCAAAAGGTTTGGCCTGAGAAGCAGCATCCAGAGCAGGGGAGGCGATGACGTTGCTAGGGTCAAAGGGAAAGGGCTTCAACGCTGGTGACTCCTTAGCCATTTTCGGCAAAGAAGTCGCTGGATACCAGAGATTAGGGCAACGATCAAGTTTATGACCAATTTTCCCACAATTAAAGTAGAATCCATGAATATGTTCATACACAATATCAGATTTCTTACCTTCCACAGCGAAGTGAGGTAGAAGGGGTTGTTTGAGATCAAGTTCAATGCATACCTTGGCATAACTTCCTCTGCTAGTAGTAATAGTGTTAAGGTCTACCTTCAAAGGTTTCCCAAGAACTTTAGCGATGGTGAACAAGATCTTTTCATCGTAGTATTCAATTGAAAAGTAAGGGAAGCGAACCTCAACCGTTGTTTGACCTTCTTCTGCCTCCCCCGATTTAAAATTCGATTCCCATTTTCTAACAGTAAGGTAGTGATCAAAAATATTCCATGGCCCATTCATCGCAACATGTGCTCTATCAGCCATTATTTGGAATTTCACAAGAAAAATCTACGCCCTAGATCAATGATTTTAAAATCCCCCTAAAGCCCCCAAATCTTAATAGCTTTGGATACGAGGACTTTGTATCCTATTGATTTGTCGAGGAGCTTCACAATAAGACAATCCTCCCATTGCTTTCTGGCTCGATTGATGAGGCGCTTTGGTATAACAACGATTGGTGTCCCATCTGGGGTATAAATCGCAGCATCGGCTTCACCCGTTGGTCGATTTGGGGAGTTTGCCATCTCTTCCTCAACAGAGAGAAACTCAACATCACTATCAAAGGGTTTGTCTCGAATTTTAGCATGGAGGAAGGCATCCTTGAAGGATTTTGGCTCCACGCAGGGGAAAGGAGCCAGGGGGGAGGGGAAGGGGGAAGGGGGGAGGGAGTCGACCATGGAGGCATCTTGCCCAGGAGTGTCTTGCCCAGGATCGTCCTTTTCAGCGGAGAGACCCATTCGATCTCACTTTGAATCTTTGTCATTTGTTGTAGGAATAAGGTCTGGATGTGATTTTTTTGTGATTGAATAGATAAATGTCTAATCATTCAAACCCCACTAGAATCAACTGATTTGCATGTGTATAGAGAAAATGACACAATTCTTCCAAAGCATGTCGAATCTGGATACTATTTGGTAGAATATTAATCAAAAATTAACGAAAAATAATTTAAATGCAAAGTCAAATCTTAGAGCTTCTAAACTCATAGATCTATCACTGTAAAAATTATAAAAATTTATTTTTGAGTTTAAGTCCTTTTTTTCAATTTTTAAAGCCACTGAAAATCTCGCAACTGTTCTGGTATTCATACTTTACACTGTCACAAAATTTTGTTTTGCAAAGACCGAGGTCTTATAAGCCAAATCTAGAAAAGTGTTAAATATAAAAAGTGTTCAGAACATCCCAAATAGGTTACCTACCAGTGTTCAAAAATTATTTTCAAGATTTGCTATTTTTAAATCCCTCTTAACAGTATCTTAAGTCTGCACCTTTTTGGATAGAATGAAATATTCTAAGTGTTTGTTGTGGTTTAACTTAAGTCCCTAACTTTGTGTCATGTTTAAGTGAATTTAATTGATTTGTGATATTATTTAAAGTGTTTTACATGTTTATGATAGTTGGGCACCTACATGTTAGCTTATCTCGAAAGTTTGTATATGCATGTGACCAGATCAAAATTTATAAGTGGAAGTGATTTTCCTGAGAAAATATTGCTAGTATTAGTTTACAAAATCCATGCATATCATTCACATGCCATATAGTTCATGCTATGCATAGGTAAATTTGTGAGTTGTAAATTTTGGTACAAAATATCAAACCATGCCATCATTGGGTTGGGTTTCATCGGGGTTTACTGTAACACCCTGACCCTTCACATGGCAACGATATTGTCCGTTTTGGGTAAAACACTCACGGTTTTGTTCTTCAAATGGGTCACCCATCCTTGCATTGTTCCTGCCCAAGCACACTTTACTACGGAGTTCTACTATGATCTCTACCACCTGGAAAAATGCCTCGTTGAATGTAAGGTTCCAAGATTTTTCCTTTATAGCCCAGGAACTCCTTCTCTGTTTTTGATGTGGGATACTGGGATATCACAATCCATCCCCTTTAGGGCTACACGTTCCCGTGCAATAGCCTGCCATCTCCGGTAGCTTGCCAGTTCTTATCGACCCGCCCACACAGTAGCCCACCAACATAGCACGCGAGACGGTAGGGACCCACACTCAGAGGTGAGGAGAGTCGATTCTTATACCATTTGTAACACCCCGACCCTTCGTATGGCAACGATATTGTCCGCTTTGGGTAAAGTTCTCACGATTTTGTTCTTCCAAGGGGGTCACCCATCCTTCATTGCTCCCGCCCAAGCACGCTTAACTACAGAGTTCTGCTATGGTCTCTACCACCTGAAAAAAGGTCTCATTGAATGTAAGGGTCCAAGATTTTTTCTTTATAACCCATGAACTCCTTCTCCGTTTTTGATGTGGGATACAAGGATATCACATTCACTGGATTTATTTTTATTAAAGAAAGAATTTGAACCTTAGGGTTGGTATCTGTGATTGATGGAAACTGGAATACATGAAAAATGTGATATGATATTGGCTATATGCCCTGATTTGTTTTGAGAGATTTTTGCCCCATGTGCTGAATGCACCTTATTATTTTTAACGTATATTTTTAGCAAAGGCGGTTCGGATGGCGTAATAATAGGAGTTAGATTTTTACGATCCCGTGCTAGGCCTTGACCTAAGATTTGATGGTCTGAAGTGTTAACTTGTCAATGCCCTTTCCGTCAGTGATGATCCTATTAGATACTTAGTTCGAATACGTAGTCATCCCACGGCTGAAGGAGTACTTGATATCAGTCAGTAGACTTGGTCTGCGTGATTGGGATCTGGGATTAGGATGGCTTACCCTGGCTTAGAAAAACCTCGAATAACTTAAGTTTAAATTGGATTAGAAGTTTAAACTGGTTACATCATTTCTCACTATATTCATTGTCATACTTATCCTGTCATACTTATATTGTCTTGTTTTACTTATCTGTTATGTTCGAACCTATTGTATGAGAAAACAATTGTATATCTATTATATTGTTCCTTTTGGCCTTTAGCTCACGACATTTTATGCCAGATTTTGAGGAATTCAAGGCCCCAATTGCTAATGTTGCAAAAGAAGAGGTGGAACCCTAGCTCCTCTGAGCCTGATTTTCACCAAGTCTGCTGCAAGACCTTTTGACAGCCGGACCCTAGTATAGTTCGTTTTATATTTCTATTGTTGAACTTTAATTATCGAGTCTATAATATTAATTATTACACTACTTCTACTTCTTTTGCTTTAATGGGTATAATCGATATTTAATTTTCGCAACCCTATTAGTTAATTGTCTCTCTAGAAGTGCCCGGGTTTTAGGGCGCCACAGAAATTGTGTTTGAAACTCTTTGTTGGACAACAGAAATATGCAGCAAAATGGCAGAAGCACAGAAGGAAGGAGGAAGAATTTCAAGAAGTTGAATTCCTGAAATGGGCAAAGGGTCAACCTATTTAAAGACCCAGTGGTGCATGTTCGAACTAGACCAAATAGTCACGAACCGGTTCTGTTTGGTGGTTGGATCCGCTAACAAACGCGAACCGAATTTGAACTCCAACAGTCTGTTCTGACTTTCAACAGTTAGTAACGGACAAAAAAACGGTAGCTAAAATTCAAATTTTAAATAATTAAATTTTTTTAAAAAGAAATTCAAAATTTTAAATAATTAGATTTTCCACGAAAATAAGGGTTCATCAGACCGACAACCCGCGACTCAAACCCGGATCCGAGCCTAAGCCCAGCCCAGCCCGACTTGGCTTGGCACGGTCAGCCAGTCGGACTGTGCCTTCATAATTAGAGATGGCAATTTCTCCCGCCCCGCCCTGCCCTCAT
>JAOTRH010052671.1:0-19233 GCA_034768845.1 Heliamphora exappendiculata
GGATGAGTTTGAAGTGAACGGGGGAAGCATGTGGTATGTAGTGCTTCTTCATAGGATGACGTGTTCTTGTGGGGTTTGGGATTTATGTGGCCTTTCTTATAAAAAGCTTGGGACCGTGGTAATTATTTACAAGAGACTAAATGTCGACAAGTACTGCCATGATTATTTCACCGAAAGCATGTATATAAAGAAATATGATAACATTGTTCATCCACTCCTTGATGAGTCCATGTGGCCCACTGGAATTGGAGATCCCATTAGACCCCCACCACTTAGTCGTCTACCTAATCGACTAAAGAAAAATAGGAGAATGGAAGCATGTGAAGCTGTTAGTGGAAGTCAGATGAAGCTCCACACTATATCATGCTCCAATTGTAAGTAATTTGGGCACAACAAAAATACTTGTCAAAGAGCTCCAGTAATGGGGAGGGAGAAATCAACTACTATGAGAAGAGGAGAAACGATAGTTTCTTAAGTATTTCTTATCATTTTATCAGTGTTATTGCATTCTTTTTCAACATATAATTTCATTCAAAAATTTGTTTTATTGTGTGAGGTACCAAGTTAAGGATCTCAAGCTCATGAAAGATCTGCACAACCAACAGCCAGGGCAAGAGGGAGGGGTGCACCAAGAAGAAGAAGATCAAGAGGTCGCAGGCTAGCAACATAAGTGGCTAAAACTCAAGCTAGCACGACAAAAGGATCAACCTATGGAGAAGGAACATCAAGTGGTATTGTAGCTGCAACAGGAGGAGAATGGGCATCGTTCTAGTTGGGGAATGATACAGTGTGTTAGTTTTTTTTATTTTTTTGCATTGCTGGTTTTTTTGTAAAAGAGGGGTACAGTGATGGTTTTTGTATAGTGATGGTTTATTTGAATAGTTGGTTTTTCATACAGTGATAGCCCTTTTTGCACAGCTGGTTTCTGGTACAGTGAGGGTTCTTTTTGCATAGCTTCTTCTTTGTATAGTTGCTACACTGGTGGTTTTTGGCATAGACGGTGTTTGTACATGTGGGCATGTTGCACAGGTTGTATATATGTGCAATGAGGAACTAAAAATGGTTAATTGGCAATGAATGTGTAACACTTCTTTTCTTGTTGTTGTACAGAGTCCTTTTGGTTTCTTGATTTATTTTTGGTTTGTTGGTTTGAAAACATGCATCCAATTATTGTAAGTTCACTTGTGAAAGATGATTTCATTGAAAAAGGAGTTTGTATTTCAGCTTTAGCAGATTCTATTCAAACCTTTTGGAATCAAACAGAGCTACTGAATATTCACAAACATAGTAGAATTCCTAGATAAATGCAGTTTCTAATAAATGCACATTCAGTTCCCTTTTTCTTTCCTTCTTTCTTTGAGTTTTCCCTCAAACCCTGGTTTATTTGGCATTGTTTTTTAATACTATTTCCCATTTTCCAAAATTGGAAAGATGGTAAATGCAGAAACTAGGTTTCATGTTTATGTTTCTAACAACTGTTTATCAAAATATTTTTGAAAACAGTCTTTTCAGTGAACTATCTTTAGTAGCTTTCCAATTTTGAAAATTTTGGATTCATTTGAATTGTAAAAGATCCCAGAAGGGCTATAGTTTAAATTTTACATAAGTATTTTTTTATTTTTCTAAAAATTCGAACTAGAAATTCAAAAGAAAAGCTCTTCCTTTCATTGAATGTTACGAGAGATTACAAAAGCCCTACCTTTCATTTGACAAAAGTCCTTCCTCAATGTGAATAAGCTCCTTATATTATCAATTAACATTTAGGGGTGTTTTGGATATGTTCGTTCAGGGTGTATAACTTTTATAACCTTGCTGTTCCTTTTCCGTTTGCCCAGCTAACGGCAGCTAATGAATGGACCAGAGTATTACACAAAATAAAAATGTAAGGGAGTGCAATGATATTTTAGAAAGTAGAGGGGGTGTCAGTGTTATTACCCTTAAATACAAGGAGTCTAGGTGTAATTTATCCAATTAAAATCCTATTTCTACTAAAATTGAGAGTGACATCACCTACTACAGCTGCTGCCACCATTGTATTTATTGCTCATGTGTAAGTAAATTGCACCATAACTAAGCTGTCTAGTTTTCTGGAACACCTACAATAAATTGCAGACATGATTAGTGGCTAATGTATCTACACACTAGGTACCGATAAATAACACTGCTAAACATGTTTCAACAACCAGTGAATAAAAATTACCTAGATTGTTCAGCTTGTTGAGATAAACTGGACATTGCTTCTTTCAGTGCTATGTCTGGTTGCAGTGAAAATATTTCCTTTCGACTTTTTCACACTAATTCGCGGCCCTCTAACTGCCTTAGAAGTTGTGTCATCCTATTTTTAAACCCTTTTCTTCTTCTTACCTTTCGGCTTAGAAGTAGAGCCCTTTCCAGTAACAAAGGCACTAACTGGCGTCCTAAGAACACCTTCAGCTACTTGAGGTTCTTTAAGAAGTTTTGTCAGGGTAAAATTAAGTTTGTTCATGGTATAGTTTAAGCAAAAATGCTTAAAGCTATCAGGTAGCGACTAGAGTATGATATCGACCTGGGTTTTTTCGTTAATGTTAGCTCCAAGGATCTCCAACTTATTCAGAAGACTAATCATCTTCAGAACATGAGCGCTAACTGAGATGCCATCAGCCAAAGTTGTGTTCATCGGTATGATTTTGATCCTCAAACGTATCTTTGAGGTTCATAATTGCGTTATAGACACTGGGCATAGACTAATGTTAATGTTGCAATGCATTTAACATGGATGTCAAAATATAACGCTATATAATCAGCTTTCTACCACTTTTAATAAGGCCAAGCTTCCTCATTGGTTGCTCCCTCACTAGGCTTAGGTAGACATATCTCTATGAGCACAAACTTATAGTCCTCGACAATTATCATAATATCTAGATTCCTTTTTTAGTCATTATAATTAGGACAAGTTAGTTTGTTCTCTTTGAGTATTGTTGTGAGAGGATTGAAAACTATTTTAATATTTGAAAATCACATAATTAAAAACTATTAATTATGATGAGAAAAAATTTTGAATTTATTTTAAAACTTGGTTCTCTATACCATTTTTAAAAAGAAATCGCGAGCAGTCTGGCATACCGTGAATAGTATGCCTCGATAGGAAGGTCGTCTATCATTCATCATTCGTCCAAACATGCCAATTTCTATTAGTTTTACTATTTAAGCAACAGACCATGTCAAATAAAATTAAAAAACTGACATAACTTCAATTCTATAAATAATAGCGGTTACCCAGATTGAGAGAATACAATTATTTATAACTAAGTATAAACCATAACTTAATCTCAAATCAATTGTTTCGCAATGAACCATTCAGATGGAGAAGTGATCCACACTAACATTTATCTAGAATTATCCCTAAAGAAGGTCTGTACTAGGAATATCGTAATTAATTCAATTCGATAAGGAGAAAAACACTTAAGGCCAACACATGAAATTAATTACATCACCTACAAACTAGTGATGGAGATCATGGAATTTATATGTGAATAAATTTTCTCACCTACTTAGTTTTTAAAATATTTTTAAGGGTTATAAAATTTGTTTAATTCTTACAAATTCATAATTTTGAAATAAACCACACGTTACAAAGATTCTGGTTAAAACCAATCTTTACGTGTTATATGTGTAAGTAATAAAATTATCAATTCTCTCTTTTTATGAAATAAAAAGTAAATAAAAACTTGAGGATATAATTTTATTATCCATTTACGCATATTATCCAATTTTTAAAAAGTGAATTCATTTAAATTAAAGCATTTGTCAAGTATGCAATAATAATGGTTATCCATATTGTCTAGAATCATACATTCACAACAAAAAATCATAAACAATAATAAACATTCATATGACAATAAATAAATAAATAATCTCGGTTTCTATGGTTGTTTTAGAATTCCTGTGTCGCCTCTTGATCGCGAAGCATCTTTATTTGCTCGTGAGGCACGGGGTTGGGCCTGCCCGATCAGGTCGCAGGGTCCAAGAGTAGCGCCCCTGGTGAGGCTAGGGGTAGCGCCTCCGAAACCAAGCACCATTCCATCATGTTGAAACCCTAATCTATGTCAAAAACTACAAACGTACTGGCTCAATCCTCGACCAAAATTGCTCACTGCTCCGTTATGTCCGGACGGGTTGTTTACCGTTCAGATGGTTTTCACCTAGTAGCTTTTTCGTTCAGACAGACGCTGGGCTGTTCGGATAAAATTCCTCCAGAATGTATTTCATCTGGATGAAGGCTGGGGCATCCGGACAGAATTCCTTTGGAAAGTTTTTCGTTCGGACGGACACTGGGGCGTCTAAATGGACTGGGATTTCTACACTTTGCATTTTTAAACCCTAACTACGCCAGTAAGACTCAAAACCAGTTCTATCATACAAGAACTCCGCAAACTAGTAAAAAAAGGATGTCGGGGCCTTCAGAACACTTTCAAATCTTCAACTTCAACTTGTTAAAGAATACAAGCCAGGTTCCTATACCTCTATATTAGAAGTTTACATTTAATCCACAAGAGAGAGAATGTTACACAAGATCCCATGCCTCCAAGAGAGTGCACATTAATTTACCACCATTCAAACATCGTGAAAATCAAAAACCATCATCATACATTCATGCAATCAAATATACATGCATGTATAACCATAAAGTCAGGATAGAACACTGCAAAACAAAGGTTAACACAGTTCTAGTCTACCCGAACCCCATATACATATATCAATAGAAATGGATAACTTGTACTTGATAACCCATATGCAGCATCAAAAACTGCTTTGATACCACTTAAAGGGAATGAAATCCTAGGAAACAATGATAGTGCATACGAATCGAATCAAGCGCGGCGTGGAACAGGATCTATAGCCTTCAATAAGGTGAATTGCATCATTTCGTCCAGACAAATGCAAGGAGCATCTGGACAGAATCCTATATGGAAAAATGAAACCTTTTTCCAACCCTGAAAACTAAATCCTGGTACACCCACAAGACAGATTATGAATTATACCTACGTGATTCTTCTAGTTTAATCACGTTTTAACACTTGAATTTTGAATTTGAAGATCAAGACAACAAGACGGAAATCTCGTCTTCATTTAGATCTTCTGTTATATTCCTAAACACCAAAAACAAGAACATAATGTGGGCTCTAATTTTTTGTTTCCCAATCCTGTTTGGCTACCTCTCATTTTCTATGATTCCCATAATCCGTTGAAACCCTAATTGATTGAATAATAACACGTAGTGGCGGTCAGGGTTATAACGATATATAAATAGGTTACAGTACAAACCTAAGGAGTAAATAAGACATGGACTTAAAATATAATTAGAAAAATCCACTTCAACCGAGAAGCAATTTTTTGAAAACATATTTTAGAAATCATATAATTAAAAATTGTAATTGCACTCCCACTCTTATTCTCAAAACTGATTATTCGAGCTCCTATTATTAAATACTTATTATTTTTCTCACGTTAAGATTACAGATACTCGTCAATTAAATTAAATTACTAACAATTATATTTAATCGACCTCTTTCAAATTTTCTTTAAGACTTTCCGCTTAACTTATTTAATATGTCGGATTATAAAATTCACCTGCATGGTTTGATATAACTAAATTTATAAGCTTCTTTAAGGGTGTATCATCAATCCTTTGCCAGAATGTGAATTTCGTTAATAATTAATATCTACCATACATGTAATACCATTATCTAACTCACTGGGATTGTAGATCCGAAAAAAATTATACCCTCTAATGAATCAAAATAATAAACCTTAAATATACGTGTTTAATAATTATTTAGGAATTATGAGCATAAGCACTTATAATAACTATGAGATAAAAATTAATTTATATACTCAATATAAAATTAATTACTCTAACGTGATCCTGTTTAATATACTATAATGAGTTGGAACAATTGTCGAAATAATTACTATTTCCCGTAATCAAGATAAATTTACTAAAATATTATGCTACAGCCCTATCGCTGGTAATTCCAATTCTATCTAAGATTGTGAACCATAAATTTATATTCTACAAGAACTGATAATTTGGTCTTTTGTGTATAAACCGAACTCTATACATCAGATTAACTATTATTTAGAATAAAAGACATTTATGCATAATAGTAAATAATTAATGAATTGCATACAGTGCTCATACAAATTTTTATTACAATAGAAAAATAATTTTTATTAATAAATGAAAATAAATACAAAAATTTAATGTACAGTTTTTTAAGAAAACAATTCTAACAATGATAACATATACAAAGTCATCTACTTCGAATTCGACAAAGCGTCACTTTTTGTCAGCTCGCTCCTTATATCTTCTAGTGCTCTCTTCTAACTTCAGTTATGTGGCCTTATGGACTAGTAGCAACTGATCAATAAAATTCTCTACCTTGACATGGATGCGTTTCATATCAAGAACTGGTGCAAGATCAAGGGGGGAGCGTGGGATAATTCCATACATAATCTAAAAAGGACAGAAACCAGTGCTGCGATTAATTGAATGATTAAAGAAAAATTTTGCTTGGCATAATTTGAGATCCCACAACTTGACATGGTCTTGAATTAAGCTTTGGAGTAGGTTACCTAATGATCAATTGACCACTTCACTTTGATCGTTAGTTTGAGGGTGATAGGCACTACTGTAGTCCAATTTCATATTAGCCATCTTCCACGAACAGTGCAAAAAGTGCCCTAAAAAACTTGTATCTCTGTCAGAGACAATTGAACTAGGTAACCCATGCAACTTGTAGACTTCTTGAAAGTAC
Organism: Heliamphora exappendiculata; assembly: GCA_034768845.1. Classification (NCBI taxonomy): domain Eukaryota; kingdom Viridiplantae; phylum Streptophyta; class Magnoliopsida; order Ericales; family Sarraceniaceae; genus Heliamphora; species Heliamphora exappendiculata. Next base: position 6,798 of record JAOTRH010052671.1, read on the forward strand.
ATTTGGGTCACCTTCACTGCATCTATTGTCTTCTTGCATGGTGTAAATCATGAACACGTTGGGTATGAGTGAGACCCAACACAAAATCCATCCTAACGCTATACCATTGCTGAGTAGGAATCGGAAAAGGCATGTACAGGATTAGTAGCAACTCCTTTAGACACCTGAACAATATGATAACCCTTCACGAATTTATAAATTTCTCTCCTCATAGAAGGACAACAATAAGAGGCAGCTACTAATTCATAGGACTTGTCCTTCCCACATGACCTTTATTATGTAACTCTTTTTTGAATTGCAATCTCAAACTTGAATCTAAAATGCACAATTGGTTCCCTTTGAACAGGAAGCCATCTTGAATGTGATAATTAGATACTGTGCCATCGGACAAGCTATCTAATATACTAGAAAAGAATGGATCAACCACTAATATTTTTCGAAAACCATCAAAACCCAGTACCTTTGTACGCATAAGTGTAAGAAAGGAAGCTCAGCGGCTAAGGGCATCAGCTACCTGATTCAAGGCCCCAGAGTTATGCTTGATAGTGAATGAGAATTGTTGGATGTAAGCAAACCACTTGCCATGTTGGCCGGACAACTTGTCTTAGCTATTAAGATACTTCAAAGCGTTGTGATTTGAATATAAGGTAAAATCATCGTGAATCAAGTAGTGATACCAATGCTTGAAGGACTATAGGATTACTAGGAATTCGAAATTATAAGTGTTATCTCTCAGCTTAATGCCATTCAGTTTTTCGATGGATCGTAATGCAGCTCAAAAGGTTGTGAAAAATCTCATAAAATTAGCATTGGGGCGGAGGTTAGCTTCTTCTTGGTCTTTTCAAAGGCTTTAGATGCTTCTTCTGTCCATGTAAACTTGCCTCCCCTTACGAAATTTGTTATATAAGCCATGGTGGTGCTGAAATGGGGAATGAATCAATGATAAAAAGCTGTAAATCCATAAAAACTGCATATAACAAAGAGAGTGTTTGGCTGTGGCCACTGTCTGACAGGTTCGACCATGAATTCATTAATTGAGATCCCATCCTTAGAAATCATATAACTAAGGAATTATACATGATTTGTGAGACCCTGACCCGTTTTCTTTTTCGGCATTTTTCGACGCGCATTTTGTGTTTATGTGATAGCATGTTTTTATATGCTTTTGATGCATGATCGGGGTTAGATATGCATGTGGGTAGATTTTTGGGGGCCGTGGGGTGTAGACACCCCAATTTGACCCCGCCTAATCTTAGGCGAATCCGATGATGAAAACAGGTGAATTAGTGCCTCGATACAATCCTTGAGAAGTGATCCAAGCTCGGTATAAGAACCCGGGACCTTCAAACCAATAAAATTTTGTCGAATCATCAAAACTTGCTGCCCAAGTAAGGCGACCGCCAACTCTCTTCATGGCGCCCGCCATAGAACTTTGTAGAAACCTTAGCCAAAAGTGGCGACCACCACCTTTCATCATGGCGACCGCCAACCCCCATTGTGGCGACTGCCATAGAACTTTGTGGAACCTTTCAAAAACATGGCGACCGCCAACTTGCATCATGGTGATCGCCAATTCCAAATGGCTTGACGTGTCCCAAAATGTGGCAACATCTCATTGGTTGAAGAATTCTATAAATACCGTACCCCAGCATACGTTTTCAGTATAAATTTTGAGTTAGAGAGACTCTGCCGATATACCGAGCAATCCCGAGTCTCGACGCCGAAACCCTGCCGAACCTCTGACCGACGTTGAAGTCTTGCTTGGATCCTTACCCGAGGATTGGCCCATTGGAGCACATTCCCGACTTGAGGATTCCACAATTCAGGTAACTTGTTTGGATATCTGATCCTTCTAGCCATATTCTCTCTCTTTTAGGGTGATCGGGTTACATTTAATTTCAGTATAAGTACTCATTTTTGTTTAGACAGTTAATTTTGTCCTTATTTAATTGCCTTCATTTAGTTTAATTCTTTAATCTGTTGCTTAATTAACACAATCACACTAAGCACATTGTCGTTTTCTTTAATATATGCATCAAATTAGTGCTAATATAATTAAACGATACGACAAAAATAATATCGATATTGCTGTAATTCAAAACACTTACATTAAAATGGTTATAATCGTCAATATTATACCCATTTAAATCCAACATTTTATTTATGTTCTTTTTCTTTTCTTTTATGCTAATTTAATGTCCTAGCATTCTATTTTATTTTCTTTTTTTTTCTGTAAATATTAGTTTAATGCTCCATTTTCTTTTAGCTTAGTATCTCTGTTATAGCTTTCATTTTTCATATTAATGTAGTTTCTTTTTCTAGTATTTTATCTTCTTTGCTTCCTTATAAATGTTTCATTTAGTATCTTTTTTTTTTAATATTAGTTAATCTTTAATACTAACATGTCTTTTCTTTTCTTTTTGTTAGCATTTCTTTTCTTTTTCTTTTATCTCAATATTAGTATAATTTCTCTTTTAGCACTTATTCTATCTTTTTTTTTTTTTCATTAAACCTAAAAATCATAAAAAGACCTTTAGGTTAATTTTCTTTTTCTTTTTTTTAAAATGTAATTCTCTTTTCTTTATTTTGTTTTCTTTTTGTTTTCTTCCATCTCTTTTAAAGAAAATGTAAAATATAAGTAATTAGGTTTTCTTCTCTTTCAATAGTTTAATAATATTTTCTACCATTTTCATGTTTTTCTTTATAATTTTTTTCTTTATTTTTCTGTAAACTCTCAAAATTTTCTTTGTTATAAAATTCTCATTTCATTTTCTTTGATAGTGGGCTTTTCTTTATTATAAAATTTTCATACATCTTTTTACATTTAGTCTTTAATGTTAATTTAGTTTATTTTTGATTGTGCATGTTTTGGTTATTTTCTTTAAATGCGTGTTTAGAATAATTTAGCTTATTTTGTAGAAAATTATGTTTAGGTAATTTTAGCATCTTTAGCCTATTTTTACTCTTTTATTTGAACCATGCTAGTTTAGTTTATTTTTGTAAATATTGCATGTGGGTATGTTCCATGTATCATTTAGATGAAAATTGCATGCCACGAGAATTAAGAATTTTCTTTTAACATTTATTTGTTTTGGAGTGCTAAGTATATATCTTATATATTTTTCATATTTGATTTTGGATGTTTACTCTTTACCCCTATTTTTTTTATGTGCATGCATTTGAAAATTTCTATTAAAGAACCAATGATGATTAGTAAATGCCAACCTTACGGTTGGGCGAACGGGGTGCCTAACACCTTTCGCGATTCGTACCTTAGCCCCCGAACCTTCTTTCTCTTGTTAACGTTTTCAAGATTAGTAGTCATTTTTTTTATTTTTCTTAGTTTTTTTTCTCAAACACTAAGTGGTGATTCTATTTTCAATAAAAAGGGGTTTTCAAAATTTAGTTTTCACGATGTTAAAATATTTTTCAAAACATCTTTTGAATTTCTTTATTTTCGACCCCTAAATCCCAACGTCACAGTATTTTCTAACGACTATGTTGGGGATCGATTTATAAAATCAAATACGAGGGCTAGACTTGAAAATATCATTGGTTCTTAATAAAATTTCTCATTTGCATTTTTGCATACATATGTATTGTTCTTCAAACCCCCTGCCTGGTCGACCTGATGCCTTGAACGTTAATTCATTTCGGAGATTGTTGGGAAGACGAGCAACCCTTACTGATTGTACGCTACCATAGGTACAGTAAAAGAGTTCGGGCGTACTGTTTGACCATGTCCTACACCACTCCAGGTATAGAGGAATATACCCGGCTCTATTCAGAAGGTACCCTGTTCAGATTGACCAAAATCGGTTTTTTGCATATAGTGAACTTAGAATCACCCAATTAGTTGCTGCAAACCCTAATAGGATCATGTGTTTTTTGTTATTGAATGTTTTGATTGTATATTGTTAGGATTGTTTGTTCGGATTTGACCAGTTCTTTCCCCGGGTTCAGCCCGAATTTTCTGTTATCCTTCGATTAGATTAGTTTTTCACCTTCAGGTTCTTACTCGGGTTTCGTTCTTTACCCTGATTAGTTTTTCACGCCGTAGTTTTCTTTCCAGGGTCATGCCCGTGTTTCGTTTTAACACCTCTAAGATAGTCTCTCTCCTTTGAGTTCTTCTCGGATTGTCAGTTCTTCCCTGTTGTTGTATCAGGCTTCTTCCCGAGGTCATGCTTGTGTTTCGTTTTGGGGCTTTAAGATTATTTCTCCCCTTTCGGGTTCTGCTCAGGTTGCTAATTCTATATAACATTTTTTAGTCTAGGCTTGCTTTCTTCAAACCCCTTTCTTTCGACCTATGTGAGAAAAGTTTTGTTTCTACCGTTATGCTGTCGATTTTCCTCATAGGTCGAAACAGTCTCTTGAGGGTTAGAATAGTCTTTCTTGTCAGAACACCATCCGCTTCGATAAAACCTTTCCTCTAGAACTTGGTTGATCTATCCCCTTTGGTTCTCATCCTGGGTTCTCAGATGTTCAGTTGTTATGCTGGTGGTATGAGCCTAACAGGGGCATTATTTCAGTTTCAATTGTTTTGGGTGTCTGAAGTATTTGCTATTTGCTGTCTAAATTCTTTTGAAAAATGTCTGAGACTGGTTATTCTACTTGTGGGATTCAGGTTTGTCTGTGGTTTACCATTGATCCGGAAAGAGTACAGTTGACACGAGTTTGGGTAAGATCAAAATTAGGCAGACTTCGCAGAGTTTTTGAATCAACAGACATGGCAGAGAATGAAGTTAATCTGGCAGCCCCGATGAGGGCTATTACCGAGATACAACGGGCTGTGGAGCAACAGACCCAAGTTCAAACTCAATGTCAGGCACAGATTCCAGAAATTCAGGCCGTATGCTCGGTATGAATGGACAGCCAGACAATACGAATGAGAACAGAAAAGATTTTTGGGATGACAACTAAGGACCCGAGATACCGCAGGTTACTGTACCGCCTCGAGTTCCCCACCCAATTGTGGTAGAAGATGAAAATACCGCTCAGTCTAGGGAATCCGCGCTGGAAGAAAAGATTGATCGGATAGAAAATGTACTGAGGAAAGCTAAAGGAGTGGAAGAATATATGCTGGATGTAGGTGGCTTGTGCTTATTCCCGGATGCAAAACTGCCCGAGAAGTTCAAGATGCCAGAAATGGAAAAGTTTGACGGCACTGGGGACCCCCGTATCCACCTAAGAATGTATGTCAGAACCTTATCCCCTATGGAGATTGATGATCAGCTTAAGGCCCAATTGTTTCATCGATCGCTTTCTGGGGCTGTGCAAAAATGTTTCTCTCTCTAGAAGTGGCCAAAACTATAACATGGGAGGATATAGCCACCGCCTTCATCAGCCAGTATAGCTACAACGTCCAGCTGGACGTTACTACTCGAGAGCTTGAAACAACCCGATAAAAGAATCGAGAATCTTTTGTCGACTTTCTGACTCGTTGGAGGAGCAAAGCTGCAAAAATGATAAACAGGCCAACTGAGAAAGAGCATGTAAGGATTGTGGTTAAGAATCTGCAGTCTCCATTAAAGCGCTACCTTATCACGCAGCCACTTTCTTCCTTTGAACAGTTATTCAGCGCTGGAGTCTAAATTGAAGACGCTATCCAATTCGGTGATATCAAGAAGACAAAATTCAGTTAGAAATCACCAAGAAGGAATTTTCCCATAAATAACCAGAACCAATCCGTTACCACCAACCTCATGTCCCGTTCGAGCGAGGTGAACCTTTTGAACCCTTCCTCTTCCATCCATCAAACAAGAAACCTTCAACAGTCAGGCGATGGTCAGCGAACGCAACAACGGTCGCGAAGAACATTTACCCCTCTTAACATCCCATTATCCACTGCTCTAAACCGTCTGGTAGAGAAAGGACTCATCAAGGTACTGGATCCTATGCAAGTGCCAGACCCGCTTCCCCCGAGATACAATGCCTCTCAATATTGCACCTTCCATCAGGGTCACGGACATTTAATTGATAAATGTATGAGCCTCCAACATGAGATCCAAAATCTCATTAACAATAAAGTGATCCCTCCTCCATCAGCCACCCCAAAACCAAACGTCACAACCAACCCATTGCCAAATCATGCCAGGCAGGCTAGGGTAAACTACATGTCTTTAGGAGAATCGGAGGACCCAAGTCAGCACATCTGCTCAGCACACCTACCCCGCCCTCATGTTTCAGTACTGGAGAACCAAACAGTATACTCATTCATAATGATTAGAGGCAGTCGAGACAGAATGGAAGAATAGAATGATGATGCCTGGGAAAGGTATCGATCGATGATCCAAATCTACCAATAAGAGGAGGAGCACAATGAAGAGGATGACTGGCCGTAGGAGTACCCAACCTGACCTTATGGATTTGGCCATGTACTTGATGGAATCACCCTTCCCTGACTTTTTGAGGAGGAAGTACACGTTAACGACATGCAATCCCATTTGCTGGTCTGGATTGTGTTGAAATCGGATGGGATCAAATGGACTGATTTTTGGGCTGCTCAGGAGTAGCAAGTGACCTTTATCGAAGAGGACATCTAGGAGGAGGTTGGCAATACATGGGCTATAAAAGATGATCAGGAAAGAAGGGAAAGGGTAGCCGTTAGTGACCTAAGCGATTTATGGGAATTTAAAGGCCCTCGGCATGTAAACGAAGTAAAACCAACTGATAGTGTGACGCCGGGGTTATGGGACCCCGAAGACGGCGTGGAACACCTAACCAGAAGTGGACGGCACTTTAATCCAGCTCAATTAGAGAGAGAACAGCCAAGTGGAAAAGGGAAAGAGACAGAGCAAGAGGAGGAGGAGGATGCTATACTGAGACAGCTGAAAAAGACGCAGGCCAACATCAGTATCTAGGGCTTGTTGATGGCGTCGCATAAGCATAGACACGCTATTTTGAAGGTATTGAATAAGGCTAGTGTCCCGATAGATGCAACCCTCGAGTAGCTTATTGGACTTATTCTACCAGTCGCTGAACCAAGAGTTATTTCCTTTTTTGATAAGGATTTGCCCGCTGAAGAAAAAAGTCACAACAAGCCGCTTCACATCACCGTCAAGTGCCTAGAAAAATGGGTCCCAATAACCCTCATTGATATGGGTCTGCCTTGAACGTTTGCCCATTAAGAACAGCCGTCTGCTTGGGAATGAGACCGAACCAGTTCACTTCCTGTAATCAAGGGGTGCGAGCCTATGACAACACAAGAAGGAATGTACTGGGACTGGTGTCATTTGCCATTTCAGTGGGACCACTGGAGACGTTAGTTGAGTTTCACGTGCTAGATGTGTCGGCCTCCTTCAATCTGCTGCTAGGCAGGCCGTGGCTGCATGACCCAAATGTCCAAGCAGTACCATCTACCCTTCGCCAAAAACTAAAATTAATAAAGAACGGGGCAGTTTTGACCATTCATGGAGAGGACAGTATTCACCCTCCGAAAGGAGGAGAGAGCACAACTCTGCTAGAAGTTCAACATATTGAAGATGATGTGTTGTTCAGTGATTTTCAGTCCGACGAAGCACAAGTTGTTCAGACATTAATGAATGAAGAAGAAAGGTATGTCAACCCACGAGCTTTAACGATGATGAGGAAAATGTCCTTCTTCCCCGGCATGGGATTAGGGCGCAAGCAGCAGGGAATCCCAGAACCCATTCAGGTATTGCCCACTTCACACCGTTTTGGTCTTGGGTATAGATCAACAAAAGAAGATATGGAAGGAAGCAAAAAGGGACGAATGGCCAATTATTCCGGGACGCTCAATGGATACTTTGTCAAAGAAGGGGAGGATTTCCCATATTGTGGCTTTCCAGAACAGTGGATTGACAAAGAAACCAATCAAAAGCTGCCTGGGTTGGAAATCTTTTTCAGCCACCAGTTGTCCGATACAGGGGAGGAAGAAACAGTGGAAGGAGAGAAGGAAGAAAAGAATGTTCAGAAAGAAGATTGGACTGACTGACTCAACGGTACCGACCTGGGAATGCTATTCAATGAGAAGATGACTCAGCTGCGTATAACTGAATCAGACTGCTTCATGATAGGCTTCAGCACACCGGCAGATTGTACCAAGCTCATCGTCAATGCGGTCACAAAGGAAGTAAAGAATTGGTCCATCGAGTCTTCTAATGTGTAGGTTGTTTATCCTGAGTCCAAGTTTGAGTTGGAGTATGCAGTCGAGGACACATCTATTAGTGCTCCTCTCTATGCTTTTTCCATCAAGTTTGTAATTTTCATTGTCTTTAATGAAATGAACAGGATTTTTGGTTACTCTGCTTTGTTTGATTTATTTCATGTGCTTTCTGATGATTTTGAATTCGACCGGGATATTCCTGAAAAAATAAAACTTTTAATAAAAAGAGAAGAAAAAATACGTGCCCAACCAATAATTGAAGAAACGTTGTCAATAAATCTGAAAAATAAAACTAACCCGCAAAATGTTCAAATTGGTTCTTCTTTATCCTTAGTTGAAAAAAAATAATTAATAACTTTATTAAAAGAATTCAAAGATGTATTTGCATGGTCTTACGAGGATATGCCCAAAATTGATCCTGACATTGTCCAGCACCATATTCCCTTATACCCTGATGTTAAACCAGTCAAACAAAAACTAAGGCGAATTCGACTAGAATGGGCTCTGGAGATCAAAGAAGAAGTTGCCAAGCAGATCAATGCTGGATTTTCTATGGTAATCGAGTATCCAAAATTGGTAGCCAACATCGTACCAATTTTAAAGAAGGACGGTCGTATCCGAGTCTGCGTGGATTTTTGGGACCTCAACAAGGCTAGCCAGAAAGACAATTTTTCGCTGCCGCACATCGACATCTTGGTAGATAGTACAGCAGGGCACGCCTTGTTGTCATTCATGGATGGCTTCTCTGGGTACAATCAAATTCTAATGGATACTAAAGACAGAGAAAAGACTACATTCACCACGATCAGGAAGGCCACATCACAGCTTTGCAAAAATTCTTTGAAAGGATTCGAAAGTACACGATGCGACTCAACCCACAGAAATGTGCCTTCGGAGTTACTGTCGGAAAGATGCTTGGATTTATGATCACTCAACGAGGCATCAAAGTTAACCCTTCAAAGATTAAAGAAATTTTGGAAATGCCTCCTCCGAGGACCGAGCAAGAAGTTAGAGGTTTTCTGGGTAAGATACAGTTTATCAGCCGATTCATCGCGAAACTGACCACTACCTGCGAGCCGCTCTTCCATCTGCTAAAGAAAGGAGTCAAGTTCGAATCGGATCAGAAATTCCAAGATGCCTTTAATGCTGTGCCACAGTACCTACAAAACCCTCCTATTTTAATTCCTCCCGAACCTGACAGGCCACTGATCCTCTATTTGTCAGTGACTGATTTAGTTATGGAATGCATGCTTGCACAAGAAGGAGAAACCAAAATTGAAATGGCCGTCTACTACTTAAGCAAGAAGATGACTGGGTCAAAAATACGATACGCCGCTGGAGAAGACATGCTGGGCCTTAGTTTGGGCTTCCCAAGAACTGAGGGTGTCGTTGGGATTTAGGGGTAAAAAATAAGGTAAGTCAAAGATATTTTGAAAAATATTTTGAACACCTTGAAAATCAAATTTTGAAAATCCTTTTGATTAAAAAACAGAGTCGCCACTTAGTTTTTTGTGAAAAATTAAGAAAAACAAAAATAACCACTGATCTTTAAAACGTTAACTAGATAAATAGGGTTCGGGGGTTAAGCTACGAATCGGAAAAGGTGTTAGGCACCCCGTTCACCCAACCATAAGGTTGGCATCTACTAATCATCATTGGTTCTTTAATAGAATTTTTTAAATGCATGCAACTAAAGAAAATGGAAGCAAAGAGAGAATATTCAAAATCAAGTATAGAAAATACATAATATATGTACATAACACTCCAAATCAAAACAAATAAAAAAAATGTAAAATCTTAAATCCTAAGGCATGCAATTTCTAACTAAATGATACATGAAATATTTCCACATGTAATATTCACAAAAATAAGCTATCTATCATGATTTAAATAAAAGAATAAAAGTATGATAGAAATTGTTAAAATTACCTAAACATGAATTTACTACAAAATAAGCTAAACTATTTTAAAATATTAGCATGCATAAATTATCAAAAGTATGACCAAAACAAAAGCATGTGAAATTCTTACATTAAAAAGAAAATTTACTGACAAAAAAATTTAAAATAAGAATTTTATAACAAAAAGATTTAAATGAGAAGAAAAACTTTACAAAAGAAAAATTATGCTAAAATAAAAAAAAAATAGAAAATACTACTGAACTATTTACATTTTATACTTTAGAAGAAACAAGAGAAAGTCAAAAGAAGATAATACTTAAAAGACGAAAGATAGTTTAGGAAGCTTTTTGTGATTTTTAGGTTTTAACAAAAATATAAAAAAAAGTGCCATAAAGAGAAAATAAGACTATAGAAAAAGAAAGTGAAAAATAGATTTCTATAAGGAAAATAAATGTTAATATTATAAGAAAAGAAATGCTAAATGGAGCTTTATTAAAGCTTATAAAAAATAAAATACTAAAAAAGAACATTAAACTAATACTTAAAAGAAAAATAGACATTAAATTAAAGAAAAAGAAAAATGAGAAGCAAAGCTAAGAAAGTAAAAGAACACTTAAACTAATATTATAGGTAAAGAAAGAAAAATAGATAAATGGTACATTAAGAAAGAAATTACATCAAGCTAAAAGAAAAAAGAAATAAGACTTTTAAAGCTACATTACAAGAAAAGGTAAATGCTAAGGAAGAAAATTACGTTGCTATTAAATGAAAGCTAAGAATTACAATGGAGTGAGAAATGAAATAAAATGAAATGCTAGTAAAAGAAAATTAGACTAATTAAAAGAAAAGAAAAGTAAATAATACTAGAACATTAAATTAGCATAAAAAGAAAAAAAGCGTAGAAGTGAAATGCTAGAATTAAATGAGTGTAATATTGACAATTAGAACCATTTTTATGTAAGTACTTATATCATAACAATAACGACATTATTCAGTTGTATCGTTAAATCATGTTACCACTAATTTGATGAATTAATTAAAGAGAAAGATAATGTGCTTAGTGTGAATGTGAATAGATTAATAACTAAACAATTAAATAAAATAACCGAATTATATGAAGCGGATATGATTGACTATGTAAATGAAAGGAAAATACAAATTAATATTAAATTTAACCCGATCACTCCAAAAGAGAGAGAATGGAGTTTAGAAAGATATATGATCTAAGCAGAATACTTAGATTGCCGGGGAATCCTCAAGTTGGGAGTATGCATCAATGATCCAATTCTCGGGTGGTGATCCAACCGAGGCTTCGACGTCGATCGGAGGTTTGGCAGAGTTTCGGCGTTGGGGTTTGGGATCGCTCGGTATATCGGCAGAGTCTCTCTCACTCAAAATTCATATTGAAAACGTACGTTGGGGTACGGTATTTATAGAATTCTTCAACCAATAAGGTGTTGCCACGTTTAAGGGACACGTTAGGCCATTTGAAGTTGGCGGTCGCCATCATGAGAGCTGGCGGTCGCCAGGTTTTTGAAAGTTTCCACAAAGTTCTATAGCGGTCGCCACAATGGGAGTTGGCGGTTGCCATGATGGAAGGTGGCGGTCGCCACTTTGGGCTAGGGTTTCTACAAAGTTCTACTGCAGGCGCCATGAAGAGAGTTGGCGGTCGCCTTACTTGGGCAGCAAGTTTCAATAGTTTGTCAAAATTCCATTGGCTTGAAGGTTCTGGGTTCAAATACCGAGCTTGGATCACTTCCTGAGGATCGTACAGGGAACTAATCCACTTGTTTTCATCATCGGATTTGCCTAAGATTGGGCGGGGTCAAATTAGGGTGTCTATAGTTGCCCCTCTTTGATGTAACTTGCATAGCAACGCGCGAAGCAGGTTATATCAAAGACCCTGAGATAACAACCATTTGACCGAGCCGTCAATCTTAGGCCACAAGCACACAAGCATGCATACGATGTTGGTCGTACTCAAATTTTTATCGAGCTGCCTACGTACCCCTTTTGATAGGGATCAGACCAAAACGTAGTTTATGGGGCAAAATATAACGATAAGAAACATGAAGTGGATGCTAACATGAATAAATGTTAACATGATGCAGATAGGTATAGTATAATGCAAACACAAGTCAGTTTAGGGTCATGAGGAGGACCGACGAGTTAGTTTAGGATCGTGAAGAGGACCGATAAGTCAGTTTAGGGTCGTGAGGAGGATCAGCGAATCAGTTCAGGGTCATGAAAAGGACCGACGAGTCAGTTTATGGTCATGAGGAAGGCCGACGAATTAGTTTAGGGTCATGAGGAGAACCGACGAGTCAGTTTATGATCATGAGGAGAACCGACGAATTAGAGCGAGGTATGAGGCAAAAGCCAAGTTAAGGTTTTGAATTTTATCGGAGAG
>JAOTRH010052682.1:0-19232 GCA_034768845.1 Heliamphora exappendiculata
TTATTTCATTCTCTGTAATTTCAGATTATTGTAAATTGTTGAAAACTTAATAAAGATGTATTTTCTGGATCTCCGAGCATGTATTTTATTTCGGCGTTAGATATTCTCCCAACAGTTTTTTCTCTTACTTATTCAAAGTTAATTTTCAAGTCCAAAATGTCAAAAACTAATTTTTGACATGGACATTTTCAGTACCCCAATCTCTAGTTAGAGAGAAAACAACAAAAGAAGAGGAAAAAAAATCACAAACATGACAGAATTAATTATAAAAAAAACAATAATCCCATCTTTTTCTCCCCAAACATTACCCTAAGATCAATTTAATTATCATTGTCAACAAGATTGGAGTATTGTATTGCAGAACTATACATGTATATATATTGTACATTATGCGCGCATAATTTAGTAAATTAAAATAGAAAAAAAAGATGAGAAATGGATGAGTTGGATAAAAAAGAGCGAGAAGTGAATTATTTGAAAAGAAACAATGCGAGAAATGGAATGATTCGCGGCAAAAAACAACTAAATACATCAAAAAATATGCTCCTTGAAGATAAATAAATCAAATCCAAATTTATCTCTTTCAGGTTAATAAGCTTCATTTGAAGAAATGTTACCAAAGTCAAAAATTCTAAACATAGGTTTTCTGTTAATATTTTTAATTCTTTAAAACCGTCTGCAGAAAATAATCATAATTTTCATTTGTGTATATATTCACAAGAGTGACCACAAAATGAAATCAATATAACTGAAACTTTAAGTCACACGCACCTAAATATGCGACCACTTTGCTAATTTTCATTATTTAGGTTTCACTTGGATTCAGCTTTTGCTAATTTTTAGTTTTTATTTAATTATAAATATATTTCACCTAACATTGACATTTCTAACACATGTAACTATAAGCCAAAATTATAAGAGTATTTTAATCTTTTCAAGGAAAATCCAAAAGGAAGCCATGTAACATATGGCGTTAGACATGCAATAGATAATAAATGTATTGATCGATATTTGTACAAAATATTATTTTATTACGACAAATTTCTTTTGGTGATATTTCGAGTCTAAGCACGCGCCGTTTCACTTACACAGAGAGTAGGCAACTTCATGATCCATAAAAATCATTAAGTTCCCTTTTAATTTGCGGGTAATCTCAAAAGGTTAAGATGAGTTTAATTCGAGACAGCTCTGTTGAGCTATCTATGGGACAAGTTAATTAATCCCATTTTAATTATTTAAACTGCTAATTTTATTATTATCAATTTGTAAATCATTCACACAAAAAAAATAAATTAATTGATCATTTTAAGTAATCTAACAAATCATATTTGTCTTAAAAAATAAAGAGTAAATTGGTGTCACCATTCAATTTTTTTAAGACAAATGTAAATTGTTCAATATCTTTAGAGATACCAATCAACTTAATTTTTTACATAGATAATTCTCAAATTAAAAATAATAAAATAAAGAATTCAAATTACCAAAATGACCCGACCTAAGCCTTTAAACGGCCTAACATCCATGATGGTCCAATCCCTTTGAAGGACTGGAGTGAGGCTGGACTAATTTCGCATGCATTGCATAAAGAACATTGAGATAATCACCTAACAATTTCTTGCAATTTTTCTCGTAGCTTCAATTACATTAGTTTTGTTTTTAATTTATATAAGACGGACATGTTGTTTTATTTTATTTTTCTAATTATAATGACAAAAGGATGAACTTTTGATTCATTATTGAAATTGTATCCACCAATAAAATAAATTTTAATAGTAAAAAAAATAACTAAAATTGTAAATTAATACAATTTTTTTGACTTTTACCAATCAGATTTTCTGATTTCACCCATGCTTATTTTATTGATTACGTTTGAGTAATATATGATGCGATATTTTATTTATAATGCTTTTGTTATTTTATAAAACTAACTTTTATTTATTTTTAAGTATCACAAATAAAATATCACCACATGCTGTGCTAGACGTATGGAGCTTAGTTTTTTATTTAAAAGATTCGACCTATAACTCGGTTCGTTTCGAAGACACCACGATTTGAAATAATTTTCTTTGTGAAACTTAATTCATGAAACGGAGGCTAGAATCATTAGGTCCGAGCCAGATTGAGTGGCGATTTTTTCAACCCATTTTGGCTTTCAACCAGTTTTATGGTTATACTATGGCCCCGTATGGCTAAACTTGTATATTTGCTTATAAGTAAGTTTGACTAAGTTGATTTTTTTGTTTTTAGTGAATTTTTTTATTATTTAATTAAATTTTTACATTTTTAGACTACTCTCATTGAGACGAGTCGAAAAAATAAAAAATTTTGATTTAAACATAAAAAAAATTTAAAAAAAAATAAAAATAAAATAAAAAATAAACAAATAAATTAAATAAACAAATTTATAAATAAAATAAGCAAATAAACTAATAAGCAAGTCCACCAAATGGGGTCATATCTATTTCTGTTGTTAAAATTTTAATACTCTCATATTATATTGTATTATTTTATCGTAAAACTCGTTATAACTCTATGAATGTAATTTTAATAGATATAAATCATGTAAATTATATATTTTGTTTGTTATTGTATTACTCTATTTTATTATTACTTTTGTCTTTTCACCATTACATATAATACTCAAATTTGATCGGACATTAGTTCATGCATGCATGAAGGATATCCTCGCAGTGAGTGAGCTGCATGGGGATATATACAGTAGGAACAGAAGAAGATGCTGGATGACAGGTCGGATCCACGTGTCACCCCGCCGGAAACTCCGTTATGTCCCCCGTGTATTATTGTCGTTCGATCGCACCAACTTCCGAGGAATGTCACAAGTATCACACAAACACAAACGGACGCGTGTCGGAATCTGATTGGAACGGAACTTCAGTACCAGGTGACAGACAGTTGATGGAGTACCGTGACCAGTCGAGGCTGTCTTAACGGCGTCGACTGTACAGTAGTAACTTTACCTGGGCTTACACGTGTCGATATATGACAAGTGGAAAGTCTCAGGATTTGATTGATTTATTTTTCTCTTTTTTATTCCCTTTAATTAAAAAAAAAAGTGTCGGCGCGTGCTGAGGGAAGACAACGACAATATCATTGCACTGTTGTTACATAGGAGAATCCGGAGTAATTATTTCTTAGTATATGCTTGAGTTAGTTTTTTTTGAAGGATTTTTTTGTTTAAAAACTTTTTAAAGTTCTTATTTGGTTTTTATTTTTTATATGTTTTTATATTTAAATTTTTTATAAAAAATTTTTTAAAATTTTAAAAATTATAAAAAAAAAATTTAATGTAAACACAAGCTTATTACATGATTCATTTGATTTTTATTATCCCAAAAATCTAGTTATTTAAATTTTTTAAATTAAAAATAAAATTAATATTGTAGCACTTCAAATTAGTTAACAAGCTCAAATTGAATATAAATATGTGCTACCATCCTATGTACCTAGGAAACAAATCCGCACAATTTTTTTTTTTTCATTATAAAGAGTGCTTTTGAACTATTTGGAGGAACACCGATAGAGGACGTTATTTAAGCTAGGGATATTTGGAGTGTTTGGTTAAATTTTTATTTTTTTAACTTAATTTTTAATTTTTTGTTACTAATTAGTTATAAGTTATAATATTTTTTTATACATTTACAATTTCTATTACAAGTTTTAATTATTTTTTCTTCTATTTTTATTATAAGAAATAATTTTTATTATAAATTATAATATATAAATTATTAATTTCAGTAATATTTCAAACACTCCAACTTAAAGACAATCCTACATTGGATAAAAGGTATGATGGCATACAATAAATATATACACAATGAAATAGTTTGTACTGACTTTATATTAGAACCACCAGCAAGGGTGTTTGTTTGAATTTATTTGTTAGTCCAGCAAAAGTCAAAAAAATATTTTAACGAATATGCTTATGCGTTTTTGCTTGTAAGTTAGTTTTTAGTTCTAAATTAAAATTATATTATTTAAAATTATAGATTTTTAATTTTAACAAATACTTATAATTTTTATTTAAAATTATAATTACATTTTTACGGTAATAATTTATGGGGTCATAATTGAAGCGATACTAAAAATCCCCTATGTCAAACACAAGTCATTACACAAATATTCAATAGGGAAAGGGATTTCTACAGTTGCAGAGTACATTTGCTTCACTCGGTCACACTTTAGTGCTATGAAGCAATCAATTTATTATTCTCAATATATAGAGAGAATATTAATGTAAAAAAAATTAATTAATAAAATATTATTTAGTGCATCAATAAATCGCATTATGTGAAGAATAATAAGCAATAAAGGGATAGTAAAATGGAGAATTCATATTATCAAAACGAGACTAAGATGGGTCCCATGCTCCACAATTGTGCCTGCAATATACTACTGAAAATACCAACCCTATTCCATACATACATAAAATACATTAAATTAAACATTCATAATTTGTTTTAAAGAAAGAACATTTTTAATTATGGTGTTGATTTGCTCTACCTCCAACTTATTTGTTCCCTTGGACGGTTTATCGAGCCTCGTCTCGTATATTTGTTAATTTAGAATAATAAGTTACAAACGAAAAGTTATAATCACATTTTTTAATTTTTTAATTTTTTGCAGAGGTATAAGTTGAAATCTAAAAAAATTATTTAAAAAAATTAAATCAAACACCCTCTAATTAAAAAGAGTAGAACACAATAACTCCATAATTAAGGACAAATACAGGTGACCAAATGCCGCTAAATCACATGAATTAGAGATATCCAGGCATGCACTAAATTTAAATTTGAAAGAAATAAAAAGTAAAATAAAAAAGGAGAACCAAGCATTATTCAACATTGTCGCACCACTACCCAATCAATCACAAAATTCTTGCCACCTCTGGGGAGTACTAGTGCACTTGGTCAATGAAGAAAAGAGTGGCTGTTGCTGCTTCTTCCATGTTCACTAGCAGCCATGACTAGTGGTGCAAACTAATGCAGAATATATATATATATGCAAACTATATATATATATATAAGACATAGTAGTATGTAGCTATAACTCGTGTCTAAAGACATTCTCAATATAATTTAAATCAATTAAAATTATTTATTCTTTTTAAACACTCTTAACACAATTATAACTAAATAACAACAAAGATTTACGATAAAGTAATGAAGGCGTCGGAAAGGCATCGACCACTTCTCTCTCTCAATTTCAAGTTCGGCAAGCGACGATAGTTTTGAAAAATCGAACTAATGTGTATAATCTTTTTGGGTGGGCGGTGGATGAGTTTCTTAGTGTTGGTTCAAACACCATGAAAGAGCTTTTTGGACATGCATGTTTAGTGTTTGAATTTGCTGGAGAGAGAGAGAGAGAGAGAGAGAGAGAGAGAGAGAGAGAGAGAGAGAGAGAGAGAGGACCAATTTTTTGTTTGATTAGCCACCCAAAAAAAAATTGATTTTCCTTGATGAAATTATCAGGAGTCCCAAGAACAAGATCTAAATTTGGTTTAGGAAAATGGTTAGAAAAAGATTAGGTCTTTGTCAATTAAAATAGAAGTACAAATCAATTTTTTTTTGCTTGATTAGTAACCAAGAAAAAAAAATGATTTTCCTTTTACAAATCCAAAATCTGAACAAACTATTAAGAGGGATCATGATGAAATTAACAGGATGAGTCCAAGAAGAAAACCTAATCTACATTGTGAAAATCTACCAAGAGATTCTTGAGTAGACACCAATGAAAGCCTTCAACAAAAACTGCTGCATCTTGGGTAATATCTCCAGAGACAGAAAGTGAGAGCCACCTCATTTTAAAGAAGGGAATGGCTTCTCTCTGGTTCAGTCGTGGAATACGACAACCCGTTGGAGGGTTGTGGGGCTCATTACGCGTTCCATACGTTCCATATGTAGTCGCATGATTTACACATATTTATTTGATAGTATCTTTTCCGCGCTGTATACATGGTCCATTTTTTTCGAAACAAATATGACAAAATAATGTGGCTAACTTTATCGGATCAAGCTGAATTTTTTTTTAATGATGTACACAGGAATTAAAAATTGGGCAGGGCTGATCGTCGAAACTAGACCCGTAGTGGGTCAAGTTTAGGCTTTCAGGAGCAAAGGAATCAAGCAGATAGATTGACTTCACTGCTTTGCCCCCCTTCACTCGAATGGAGATGGGCACAAAACTAAGAAGGAAAGCTTATGTCAGTCATGAATGAGATCAAACCTAAAACACTAGTCTACTATGCAGAGTTATCATGCTCTTTTATATGCATGTCGATCATGTCTATTATATGCCAATCATCTCTCCAATGCCTAACCGATGTGCCCTGTCAATACAACATCAAATAAGAGCTCGTTTGATATTTTAGATGAAATTGGATGGCATAGAAAGGATGAATAATACTGTGAGTCCCACATGTTTTTTTTAATACCAAAGAATTATAGAATAAATTATGTGTACAATGAGAAATTTAGTTTATCTTTAGTTAAGGTGAAATAAAGAGAGATAAGATTTATAAAGTTATTTCTAACTGTTAGATAAAGAGAAAAAATAATTTAAAGATAATAATACCAAGGGGACCCCTGGAATTATTAATACCAAGAATGAGGTATTAGTAATTTGGTATTTACCGAATTATTAATTTTAATCCTGCGATACAAACGCAAGATTAATAATCTGAGAAGACAAAAACTGAATATGTGGGGCCTATATGTTTTTTTGTCTAATTTGACCCTCCCAATCCACCAATCCAAACATGCTTTAAGGGGCTGAGTCGACTCTAATACCACTGATCATGGTCACGTTCTAACTCAAGAGACTTGCTTATTAAGAAGTGTTACTATGCTCTATATATGCTGAAGCTCTCCCACAGTGCCTATCCTATATGGGATTGTGAGACCACGGGTATGTGATATTGAGTTTGTAAAAAAGGAATTGAGCGAATAATTTTTTTTTTAAACTCAACTCCTCTCTAAGGGATCAATTCCATTGTTCATTAGCGGAGGGCTCAACTAAAGCCGAGGCAAAATCTCGTATAAACTAACACTAAAAAATTGATACTTGATAGCACTAGAAGGTTTTGGACCTAAGACCTTAAAAGGGGCAAACTCCCAAAATCTCAAACCTTGATCACTACCACCAACCTCTTGGGGTTAATTGATTATTTGAACTCTTAATTGATTGCCCTGCTCGCTACAATGGAAGTGGGTACCAAACTAGGAAAACATAAACTGAAGCTGCAAACAAATGTCTAAAAAGGATATCTATTTTATTCATCCAATGCTGCAAGCAAATTTATCAAAAAACATTCATATACCATGTGAAATGAATTAAAATACGTGAACAGCCATGACTCTACATAAACATATAAGAAATCTTGAAAAATATAAAGTTGGGAGAAGTACACAAATGCAAAGAGAATATATACTACACATGACATGAAGATCAATCCCATGTAAGTTTAGAGCATTCAGGACAATCGAAACGCCCTTTAGCTCGACATTTGGTGCATGCAATGGATCCCAACTTTGATCCACCCCCAAATGACTGATAAGGGCCCTTGACAGGAATAAAATTGAACGGTCCACCTTCTTTAATTAATCCCAATCCATTACATGTTGAGCATGCTATCACTCTCAGATCGCCGCATCTTTTGCACATTCCCAGAGAGCTGCATATGGAGAATATAATTATCAGGATGCATGCGTGTTATCCAACTCTTATTTGTAACTATGATCTGGAAACTCCATCTTAACTTATTAAACTCATAGATTAAAATTCACATATTAAGCTCATGTTCTAGAAACAAAATCCTTTTTTTCACCCTTGGCTTCAAACTTTCATTTGCAAATTATTAGAATACTAAAGAAGCTGCTACACAATTTGTCACAATACCTTACATATGCAATGAACATAAAGGCATATCGGATGGGCCGATGGGCTGTCATAGTCTAAAAATTCCATAAATGAACATGTTACTCAGGTATTTGCAATGATGAATTTCAGTTCCTAGCATAAATTGTTTGTGATATGTCCCAAAGATTTAAGATCACCAAATATCTAAAAAAAGGACAGCCAAAAAATTACCACTTCTTCTGAGAGCCAATAATTATATTATTAGCATCAAACATTTCTTCATAATATGAAAGTTATGTGGATAATTTCCAAGAAAAGGGATTGGGTAAGTTTCAGTTTTCACAATCTGCAAGACAGAATCAGTAGCTGAGATTGGCAGGAGCTTACGTTAGTCCCTACAGTTGCAAGAAACTCTGAGACACATGTTTCCAACTTCATGTATGAATTACTCAGATGTTCTTCTGAATTATATGTATCTGGGGGATTCATTTGGAAAATGAGTAGGGACAGGTTCTCTACTGATATTTTTGTTTTAACATGTTATTTTTCAACGAAAACAGGCTACCTACTGGAATCATTCTCATAGGGGACCATGTTTTACCTTTCTGCAATTCCATTCTACAACCACTTTCAATCTTCAATTCTGAGCTGCAGTGTAAATAATCTCTGAATGGAACAAAGGATCAGAATTATCTCGTGCTATGGCCACGAAAGCCATAATGATGACAACGTTTTGGCAAGCACCATGAATGGATTTTCCTAATCTCGGGCCATTTTGAAAGGATTGCTCATTTCCGGTAAAATTTAGTTCAGTTATACACAATTTCGCAAGTGCTGCATTGAGCTCTCTCAAACAGACAGTCTCCCATCCTTCACGTGTTCAAAGAGTTATATAACCTCTATCTTCTTGTGTCCACTAAAAGTGAAGTTCAACAGTCTCATGAAAATCAAATAAGGCCATATAGTTTTCCATACAATAACTGCAAACCTCCATACTTCAACATTGATTTATTAGTGTAAAATCCATTATTTCATTAGAAGCTATTAATTCAACAAAGCACCTATAACATGAAGGTTTGAAATGATATGGAACGGTTCCTCCAGTTAATCAAGCTGAAACATTGAGATGGGATTCTTTAGTTATAAAAATCCTTTCATACCAATCTGCACTTGACCCCAAAGCACAACAGAATAATTGCATCCTATGGGATATTTTGAAAATCACTGCAATCATTTCTAATACAGGACAAGAATCAAGGCGCTCCTATAACACATTCAACTGAAGGATTAGAACCACTCGTTATTGAGACACGTGATAATGGTGAAGTTCATAGATTCGAAAAATCAAATTGTGACAAAAAAAAAAACAGATTGAGATTCCAACAGTGCAATGTACAGGCATCTGATATCAAATACATTCATCTTTGAGTGGGTACGTTCAAATCATTTGACAAAGAAAAATTAAGGGCCTGGTCGTCATCCCGGATAGAATTGGATAAGATATGAAAGATAAGTAATACTAGGAGTTTCATATGCTTTTTTATACTAACAGCCTGTTTGGTTTGAGTGATTGGGAAGAAAGGAAAAGAAATTCAAATCTTTCCTCCCTAATAACTTATTTGGATTACTACACGAGAGACAAATAGAAAGAAATAAGGAGAAATGGTTTCCTCTTAATGAGCACTTTTTTGATCTCTCTAAAATAGAGAGATTTGAAAAGAGAAAAAAAAAGAAGACAAACTCTACACTGCCAAAGCAAACCCACAAAAAACAAACTTAAGCACTCTCATTTTAATGTTAAATTGGTAAAAAAGTACTAGATATTTTCTTGTCTTTTCTTTTATTGAAGTTAACCAAACAATATAAGATAGAAACAAAAATCTTTTCTTTTCTTTTCTCTGTTTATCCAAACAAGATGGAGATAAAATATAATATTTTCTTTTTTATTTCCCTCTTATAACTCAAGTAATTTTTTAATTTTTTTATCTCTGAATTATTAATTAATAATGCCAAAGGAATTTGGTATTATTTATCTCGTGAGTCGTGACTAGTTTGAGATCTACCGACCTATTAGCCGAGTCATGTGTGATACAAATGTGGGACTATTCACCCCAATGAGGGGGGAAAATGGTGGGCCCCTATCCCATAGTCCTATCCCGTCCCCCTAGTTTCCAGAACAAAAAAGCCCTAGGTATTAGCTAATTAGTGCACTGCAAACATGCTAATTAGCTATCTTCCCCTCTTCCTCGCGTTATGTTATGTAATTTTTGATTTCTTTTTGGCTTTTCCAATTTCATTTCCACTAGATTTCATACAAAATTATCGCAACCAATCTAAAACTGTCAATTGACTGCTAAAACAACAGCTAACCGCAAAGCCGAAATCTGTCTTGATCGAACGACGCATGCGTGGTTGAATCACTATTTATTTGAATTTGAATTACAATTCAGCCAAAAGCTTCGTAACAGGAAGTGAAATGCAACCTCAATGGGTTTAATTCGGAGCCAGACTAACTGAATTGGTTCAAAATTGAAGAGAATCGAGAAAAGATAACGAATTGAGGGATTGAGAGAAGTGTTACCTTCGCTGGGAAGATGAAATGAGAGAGTCGATTTTGGGGGCAGAAATGGTGGCACACAGGAGCAGAGCGCCGACGCCATAACCTGCCACTTCACTAGCCGTTATGTGTTCAAACATGTCGTCTCTCTCTCCCCACAAGAAGCACTCTGTACTGTTCAAAACTAGATGAACCAGACGAACGAAGAAGAATAGTGGGTGTATCTTTACCTTTTCATCACAAGGTCAAACCAATTCTGATAACCAAACACTGTTGGACATAAAAATTAGTGTGATATATAATAAAATTTGTAAGTTGCGAATTACTTTTAAAAAAAAAATTTGTAAGTTGCTGTGAGTTCAAATATTTTAAGCTCTATTGTTAAATTTTTTATTTAAATTATTAATTAATAATCTATTTTGATTATTATAAAATAAACTCTCAAATACTCTTAAATTTTAACTTGAATAATAGTTGATGGAAAAAAGTTTATAAAAAATTATATAAGTTAGATGGATTATTTTTGAATTTTACGAGTTTAACAATAATTTAATTTATTTATTAACAATAGTTTAACGTATCGTGTTAAAAAATTCAAAAGTTTGGGATCCACATGGTTGATATATTTTTGTTTCATCTCAAGTTTCAAGTTCGATACTTCTTAGATATTATAAATTTTTTAGGGCCAATTCATACGAGAATTTATCTTGGGCTATAATTAGGACTCCCGCAAATGGACAATGAGATTAATTCTTTTTAAAAATTAATTAAAATATGCGTAAACAGGTCCAAATATTCTAAAATATAAAAATAAAATAAAAAATTTGAAATGTAAAACATTAAAAAAATCAAAATTTCAAGTCTGGCCATTTCCTAATCACTATGATCTTGGTGCTCGACAAGATCTTGAAAGCTATCATAATCACAAAAAAGCTTGGTATTAATGAATCATCACTACCCATATATGACATTACACTCATAAAATAATGAGTTTCCCCCAATAAAACGATGCCGTAGCATATAATTATGCTATTAATAATGTTACCAAACGCTACGTGTCCACCAGAGTCGACTCATTGTAGTGTTCCCTTTCACATATTATAATCCTCCCATTACTCGAATTAGCGTTCCAGAAGAATCTTTTTGCCTACAAATCCTAGATTATCAGCAATTAGGCCTGTTTGGAGTCATTAAAAGCTGATTCTTTAAAAAATAATAATAATAATAATGTGACTTTTAAATTATACCGTTTGATTTTTCAAAAAATCAACTAAATTTTTTATATCTTTTTTAAGATAAAAAACTTACATACATTTCAAATACCTTATTTTAAAAAAAAATAAAATTACTATAATACTCTCATTTTAAAAAGTTAATTCTTTTCACAAAAATAAAAAAATAATGCCAATATCTCAAATACTACAACTTCAAAATAAAAATTTAAAATATATTAAATATTTTAAAAAAAACAAAAAAAAACATTATAAAAAATTATCCTAAATAATTTACCTTTTCTATTTCTCTTTTCTCTAGAAAAAATAAATTTTTTAAAAATCAAAATTTTTAACAATTTTCAGTTAAAAGTTCAAAAAAATAAGTTTTAACGCGCAATGTCCATCAATAAAATTTTTAACACGCGAAATCCAATCGCCTATAACACATATAAATTTAATATAAATAGATAAATTTATATGTAATGCATACAGATAAATTTATCTGTCGTTCTTTTATAATATTGACAAATATTAAACAGATAAATTTATCTATTAAGTCAAATAAGTATAAGTAACAAATAAATTTATCTGTTACATGAAGCAAACATAATTCGTTAAATAGATAAATTTATCTGTTCCTTTTTAATATTTATAAATGTAGAACAGATAAATTTATTTGTTCCTTTCTAGTATTAATTAATGTTAGACAGATAAATTTATCTGTGTGCTTTATACGTATTTTAAAAAAATACAGTATTTTTTCATACAGATAAATTTAGCTGTATGTTTATTTATGCAAGACAGATAAATTTATCTGTATGTTTTGAAAATTGCACAGATTAATTTATCTGTTCAAGCGTCCAATAGATCTCGCGCATTAAAATTTTTTTATGATAGATGAAAAACAAAAATAACGCTACTTTAAAAATTTAAGATTAATTTTCTCATTTTTTAAATATTTCAAATAGGTAGTTAATTAATAACTTAGGTTTGAGCAAATATTTAATAATTTTAGAGTAAGTTTAGGTGGTACTCTAATTTTATAATTATTGATGTGTTTAGTGAAATTTATTATTTTATTATTATTATTATTTTATTCAACATATAAAAATATATTATTTAATAATTTAAATAAAATATTACTCTTAGAATATTGAATAATTATTCGGTAGGTTAGGCACATCAAACAACTGTTAAGAGACAATTGGAGGAGAAGCCATTTTCGAGGAAACAACCACCCCCAGTAGCTTTTTGGTCTGTCGAATTCAAGTTATTTTCCGTTTGAGATAATTATTTATTTATTTATTATTAAAAAATTTATCGTTTAATTGAACTATTATATTTTACGATTTTTGTCATGAAAATAAAATTTTAAAATTTTTTAAAGCTAAATGATAATTTTTTTAAAATTTTTAAGCTAAATTTTTTTTTTTTAATTCTTCTCATGAAAACAAAAAAAAATTTATCTTAAAAATTTATAGTTTAGCTTTTTAAGATAATTTTTTTATTTTTTTAATAAAAATTTTATCATTTAGTTAAACTATTATATTTTACGATTCTTCTCATAGAAATAATCTTAAAAATTAAAAAATTTTGGTCAAAATATTAAAATGTTAAAAAAATGAAAAAAAAAATTAAAATAAGACAATAAGTCAAATTTTTTGTTTCTTACTTTCATCTTAGTGAATTTTTTTTATTTTTTGATTAAAATTTTTTATTTTTTCAAATCATCTTATCGAGATGATTTTAAAAAATAAACAAAATTTAATAAAGACAAAAAAAAACAAAAGAATTGAAATTTAGCCCAAACATGGCCTATATTTTCTTTAATCTTATGATTAAGAATGTGTTTTTTGTTTTGTTACGAAAATGTGATGTTGGTGCTAGATTATAGAATTACACGTTATTTGAGTACGAAATTAACCCAGGTTGATTTGGTAGTCAAAGTATGAGATAATAGTTATAGGAATTTATTTTTTAAAGATTTTATGTTCGAAATTTACTTAAATGCTCTTAATTTTTGTAAGGCTAGTCAATACGGAAGTTTGTCTCGTCTTTAATTCGGCTTTCCTACTAGTAGAATGCCGGATTAATTTCCTCGTAAGTTAATCCATGTGAAACTTAAACTATAGTTTGGATATAAAATTTGGATCCAAATCCTCTCCATTTTTTATTTTTAGTTTATATGGTGAATCTATCTTGATGATCTAAATTGTTTATATAGTTTAATTTATTAAAAATATTATCCATCCAAAAAACTAAATTAATACAAAATGGATAACTAGACAATTGAATCACACAAAGTATAAAAAATGTAGAATTTATTTTCAAAATCATATTTGTTGTTTATTTTCTCGGGGTAAATGTCTTTCAACCACCTAATTGTCGATATGTGATTGACATAATTTTTTATAATTATAATATTGTCGGTGTGGTCTATAATATAAACGACTTATACCATTAAAATGATGTACCAAATTATAATAAAATAGAAATAGAGAAATATTCATTTATTTAGAAAAAGGAGATGACCTGATTCCATAAAATGTCTTCCTAGGATTAGAGTAAAACTCATTCCACTCACATTTTCTTTTTAATAAAAAATCACAATCCACAATAACAAACCCTGAGTAAAAGAATTCCCCATAATAAACCCTAAAAAAATATTACACTTGACGTATTCTAAAAACGACGGCACATCAAGGGAGATGTTAGAGTATACAATATCATATTTTTTGTATATGTAATGAGTAATTATTTAATATAATATTGAGATTTTTTCGTACTTAGCAGTTTAAGTTTTTAAGTTGGATACAAATTAAGTTTCTTGAATTATAATAATAGCATGACGGTGTTGTATGATGTGAAAGTTTTAGAACACCCACTTGTTGGACCTTGATTGCTTATAAATCAACATTGAACATAGTTTGGTAACACTTGGGTGGAAACTATAGGGTGGGGAAGGATTGATGTTGGAAGGAATCAAGATCCATGACTAAATTAAGTTTTAAAAAGATTTGGACTGTGATAGTGAGATCATCATGGTGATAAAAAGGGGTATTTAGTCAAGTGACTGATCTATAAAGAGAAGTGTGTATATATACATAAGCAAATTGCCTTGGCATATATAGTTTGTGTAATTAGGATAGGAGACAACAGAAATCAAAGCAACTGAAAGTGAAAATAAAATGGGTGGGTTGATGGGGTGGGGAGTTTCTGATCAACAAGGGTGGAGGAAAGGGCCTTGGACCCCTGAGGAGGATAAGCTCCTTACTGAATATGTTAGCTTGAATGGGGAGGGAAGGTGGAGTTCAGTGGCTAGGTCTGCAGGTAATTATTAATCATCTATATATATATATATATATATATATATATATAGATTGGAATATCAGGTTATTATAATTGTAATTAACCAATCTTGATAGCCTGATGAATTTGGTTGGTTTTAGTATTTATAATTGCTATTTAATTTCTGATTTCTGTTTTAAAAATGGCTGAACGCAAGAGTTGCAGATTGAGGTGGGTGAATTATCTCAGGCCTGGTCTTAAGAAAGGCCACATGACACCTCAAGAGCAAGGAATCATCATTGAACTTCATGCCCAATGGGGTAACAAGTAATGCAACTCTCTCTCTTTTACTCTCTTTCATAATTATTTGACGCTTTCGAAACATCATGTAATAATTCAACTTTTAATTAAACTCGAGATAACAAATTTTACAATAATAGTATGATGACTTATCATTGTTAAATTGTAAAAGGCAAGAGATGACTCACGTAATGTGAATTGTAATTATTTATTTGACGAAAATACTCTGTGACAGTACTAACATAATATTTCGAAAGTTCCTAATAATTTGCTCTATCTATGTCTCTGTCTCATTTTTTAGAAATTAATTAATTAGTAAGTTTAGAACACCACGTTGTGATATATTCATTTAGGAAAAATACTATCCATCCTGAATATAATGACTGAATTCATCTCCCAAATTCATCTCTTTAACAGCAATTGATGTGAAATATTATAAAATAAGATAGATTGAAACATGCACCATGTTATTGAATTATTTATTTTTTAAACATATGTTTATGTCTGAATCATTTATTTTATATTATTATTAATTTTATTACTAACAAAAAAATAAATTAATTTAATATATGTAACTATATGATCTGATTATTTTTATTTAATACTATTTTTTATAATATTATATTTACCATTTATTTATTTTTTTAGCAAAAGTGATATATTCACATAACTATTGATATATAATTAACTTAAATTTTTGCACAAATAATTTACTTAATAAATATTACATAATATATAGTTTTGATCATACAAATATACAAAAATACTAAATCTTCTGAAATCCATCACCAAAATAATTGATTAACAATGATTAATTGAGCATCTTACTCTACCTGTCTCACATATTATTTTTTTATTTTTTAAAATTTAACTCTAAAATATTTTAAATTTTATTGTACATATTTGTTTATTGAAAAATTTATACTTTTATAATTTATTCATCGAGATTTATTAATTAATATTGATGCTAAATATAAAAAAAATATAAAAATACAAAAATAACTTTTTAAAATCCATTTTTAGAAAGTTATAAAAATAACTTTTATAATTTTTCGTTTGACAAAGAGTTTAAAGTAAGATTTTTTTTTGTCTTTTGGCTTATAGTTCAAAAAATCAAAAAAAAAACCTCAATAATGTTTTTATTATTTTAAAAAAATGAGTATACCTTAAAATTTAATTTAATAAAAATATACTTTTAGATCGTTCTATATATTATGAACAAAAAAAAAATTAAAAAATTTAGACCGATCGAGAAAACAAAAAAGATTAGAAAAGAAAGAAAAAAAGTTTATTAATTTTTAAATTATTTTTTTAAAGTTTGTTTATTTGGGTATAAAGTTTTTTTTTTTTCAAATTAAAATTTTTTTCTCTTCTTATAGTATTAAATGTATGAGAAATTTCTCATATATTACAATATGAGAATATTCTAATACACATGCATACTATGAATAACTTCTCATATATCACAAATGATCATATTCTCATATGTACACATATCATGATAAAATTTTTATATACCACTACAGAAAAATATTCTCATACACACGAATATTATAATTAAGAAAACTTTTAATTTTCACAAGAAGAGAATATTCTCACACACACATGCTGTCAGAAATCTCTCATATATCACTTTATATAAGAATATTCTCATACATACAATGCTATGAGAAACTTCTCACTATATGAGAAATATTCTCATGCACATATGTTATGAGAAACTTTTAATATATCACGACATTATAATATTTTTATACATATACATGCTATGAAAAAAATTTCGTATATCACTACATTTTAAGATACGATATGATAAAAAATTGAATTAAAAATATTAATATTATTGCACGTATATACGAGAAATTTATCATACCACGTATGTATAAGAGAATATTCTTATATAGTAATATATTAAAAACTTCTCGTACATTTTGATATCTAAGTATGAGAAATTTTTCATAGCACGTATGTATATGAAAATATTATCAAAATTTAATATGAAAAATTTCTTATATATAGTATGAGAAATTTCTCATATTTTTTTTCTTAATTTTTTCATTATTAGTTTTAAATTAAATAAGCAACTTAGAAAAAAATGATAACTATTTCAAGTACGAGAAATTTCTTATACTTATTTTTTTTAATTTTTTCATTATTAATTTTAAATGAAATGAGCAATTTGTAAAAAAAATGTGAATTATTTCAAGTATGAGAAAGTTGTCATACTTATTTTTTTTTATTTTTTCATTCTTAATTTTAAATAAAATGAGCAACTTATAAAAAATATGAATTATTTCAAGTATGAGAAACTTATCATACTTATTTTTTTAATTTTTTTTATTATTAGATTTAAATGAAATGAGCAACTTGTAAAAAAATGTAAACTATTTCAAGTATAGAAAATTTTTTATACTTATTTTTTAAAAAAATTTTCATTCTTAATTTTAAATAAAATTAGCAATTTATAAAAAAATTAGAACTATTTCAAGTATGAGAAATTTTTCATACTTATTTTTTTTTATTATTAGTTTTAAATGAAATGAGCAACTTGTAAAAAATGTGAACTATTTCAAGTATGAAAAGAGAAAAACTATCTAATTTAAACAAGAATCAAAAAATTAATTTTTTTACCTAATCAACAAACTTTTAAAAAAAAAACTCTTACAAAAATTGTGAAGTAACTTTTTTTAAAATATAAATAACAAAATTAAAAAAACTAATTTGAATTTTTTTCTTCGTATTTTGCATTTATCTTTTAATTTTGGGAATATGAAAGATTTTTTCAATAAAAAAATATATAAAAAAACTCCAAACACTTGTCAATTCATCAACCCAATTCACATGCTCCTTTCTTTTTCGATCAATATTTTGGTCACAGTTTTCCAGAGGTGTAGCATCTCTCATTTATTTAATATACATGTCACATATGTACTCTTAAATTTAAGATCTCTTTATATTGACATACAATAATTATAACTATTCTTCTTCTAACGTAAGGATCTTAAAATATAACCGTGTTGCGTGCATATATTGATTAAATTGGAGTGTAATTATTAAAATATGCATGTATTGTTGAATAACTTTCTCTAGTACTTTTCAAATTTTCCCTTCTCATTATCTCTTTTCATTGCTAATAATTAATTATACAAGTCGTCGACCATTGCTCGGTACTTGCTTAGAAGAACAGATAATGAGATTAAAAATTACTGAAGAACCCATTTCAAAAAGAGAGCAAAGCCCTCCCAAAAGCAAGAAAAGAGAAAAATTAAAATTTCTCATAAAACACAATTAGTACAACAAAAAGATATAGAGAATGACAATACGAATAATATTGTTTCGCCTGATACAATAACACAAGACGATCAAGAGAGGATTTTGAAGCGCCCCACCATGGACGATCATTATCATCAATACTCTTTGCCTATCAAGTATCGAGATCTCCCGCCTTGGTCGGCTGCCGGTGGCGCCGCCACAGAGGGTGGCTTGTGGAGTGGCCAGTGGAACCTTGACGGAGGGTACATTGATTAATAATTGTGAAAAAAAATTCCTTACTCGCTGTGTGGTGTTTAAAAATAAGCGGTGAATCTGTCACTACACATGAAATACAACATCATTTAATATTTAAATGTGATTACTAAATATGGTCATATATAGTATTACTCTTTTTCTAATAAAGGTGATGGAAGCAATGGAAGATTAAAGTTACCTTGGAAAGTCTTTCTTAGCTTATATGAATGAATGTAACATTCAGTTGCTTATTGATCATCAGTGTACAAGAAAAGGTTTCACCTCATTTTGGCCAGTCATTCATTTAGGCCATGTATGGAATGTTTAAAAAGATAGGCTTTTAAAATATTTAACTTTTTTAGAAAAAAAGAAGAAGAAAAAAGTGTTAAATTATTTGAGATTTTTTGGGTAGTTTTTTTTAATTAAAATATCTTATAGACATAAGAATGTTTTGCTATAATATCATTTATATATATATATATATCATTTAT
>JAOTRH010052703.1:0-19230 GCA_034768845.1 Heliamphora exappendiculata
CTTATGTAACATTTATTTCATGTGAAAAAATTGTATTTAAATCTGTCTTCAATATCGATATACATGTACGTGTACTCAACATTTTTCTAAATAAAAAAGAATTAGCATTTTAACAAACATCTACCTATATTTTTTTCTCACATCCGTGACAAAAACCTAAAAAATAAGAAATTATGCCTTTCGAATTTATTTGTTTTTTTCGATATATTGTTAATTTTTTTCTAATGATTGTAATTTTATTAACACTTGGGTTTTTTCAAAACAGGCCATTTTTTTTAATTTGTCAAATTATCATCATATACAAAATTATAATGACAATTTGTTTCCAAATTCTAAATCCCTTCTTCTTCTTCTTCTTCTTCTTCTTCTTTCTCACCTTTGATGCCTTTGAAGGCCACTGTCGTCGAAATCTCTCCCACCCCCTCTAGAGCTAGACCCCCCTCCCCCAATCCTCCCTCACCTTCCCACCACATCCTCCTTGTCCTCTTTCCTCTCTTTATTTTGTATGATTGTCACCGTCTCTTTCCTTTTACTCCATTGCATCCTTAATAAAAATGAGTTAATATTATATTATTTAAATTATTTTTTATATAATTAAATAAAAATATCATATAAAAAAGTATCATGTAATATTTTAAAAGTTTTTAATAAGTGCTCGTTTGGGGGGAAAAATAGGTCACTGGGAGTTACAATATGAACTCTTGCTATATATCACGAACTCCAGAAATCAACATTTCTTTGTAAACTACATGAAAATAGATTAAAAAAAATATTAATATAATATTACATGGATGCAATATATATATACATACAAAATTACAAACAAATTACCTTAAAACGTAGAAATTCCTGCTTGAGTTGTTCCACGTGCCTATCAACCCATCTCTCGAAGAAACGTTCATCTTGTACGAAGAATTGGGTTCCTTTCCTAAAGGATTTCTTCTGCTCTGGATGCCACTTCCCCAATATTGATATCAATGACTTCTCATCCACACCAAAACCTTTAAAGAAAAAAAATATATATACAAAAAACTTTATTCAATCATAATTTTTAATAAAATTTAAAAATAATGTGGGTTGCTGCAAATAATTCATTCACAAGGCAGTTTCATATTATGCAAATTGCTAAAAACCTTAAAAGAAAATAAATGTATATTTTCTTACCCCTGAAAAGAAAGAGAAAATAAAAAACACCTAAATTAAGAAACACAATTAACACCAACTTTTGCAGATTGGAAGACGCAAAATAATTAGAAATGTAGCTGAAATAATATTAATCGAGTTCATAACTATTGGGTCACACATCAGCACCTGAATTATGTCGCGAAAAATATATATTTAATTTAAAATTGAATTACCTGAATTGTAATTTGGGAAGAGAAAAGAAAAAATGAAGGGTTGATGAGAAAGAACCTGAAAAAGCCTTGGTGAGGACCTCAGTCTCATTAGACACTGCCATTTTCAGTGTTCTGTGTTTGAGAGAAAACTGAGGAATTAGGGGAAAGGGACCTCTTTCCCACGCTGTATTTATATGAGACCCGAGGATATTTTAGTCATTTTGTCGGTTGTTTTTGGATGTTAAAATGTTGGGCGGGCAAATTACACTGACCTCCCCACTTTTGACAAAAATAAAAATATTTCATGTGATTTTTGAAATGTCACTAATTTTTTATCAGGTTTAATTTTTGTATCAAGTAGTTTAACTGTTAAAATTTTTACTCTGCTACGTTTTGTTTGACGCGTTTTTCAAATAAATTTTTATGATCCAATCCGTTCATTACGTAGAACTCGTCGAGTTTACTAAATTTATTAAATTTCAGATTCATCTACTACATGTAGTTAAGCAATTAAGTAACATTTGTTTAACAATATTTTTTAAATTATAATTTTTATTTATTTATTTATAAAATAATATTAAGAGATCTTATATAATCACTTAGTTACAAATATCAAATGAATCTTACTTTTCATATACTAAACAAATTCTAAGAGTTCTACGTAATAAACGAATTGGATCATAAAAATTTATTTAAAAAACGCACCAAACAAGGCACAGTTGAACAAAAATTTAATGGTTGGACTAATTTGAAGCAAAAATTAAATTTGAAGGGAGATTAATGACATTTCAGAAACTATATAAGTAATTTTTATTTTTGTCAGAAATCAGAGGGGAAGTTAGTGTAATTTACCCTAAAATGTTTAAAAGACCATTATAGGGCAGGCAAGATTTTAATGACATGTTGGTCACAACAACTGGTAACGTATTTTATTGTAGGTTTTAAAATCACAGTAACGCTGGAAAAAACATATTTAAAATATTTCTTTGTTGCTTCATTTATTGTAAAATCCTTTCCTCGCAGTTTAGTCCACATATCTTCCTATAATTATTCTCTATTTCCTATATTTGTAAATTTATACAGCTTCGCCACCTAACAATCTTTTCTTCTTCTTCTTTTTTTTTTCAGTGCTTTTCTTGTTTATTTGTATAATAAAATAGCTGATTATTTTAAAATATATATAAGAATATTGTCAGAGCCGGCCCTTGATATATGCCGGTAAGACGGCCATGAATTTTGTTGAAGAAATATGGCTCCTCTTGGATAAAATTTTTATACCAAGTTTAAAAATAAATTTTTTTACTAACTCTCAATCAAATAAAGGCCCCCCAATTACTTTGATTTTATCTTTATTAAAATTTATTTAAATTCATCTCCTAATACAAAACTTAAAATTAAACTTTATTTCGTTAATGAATAGTCCAAATTAGGTCTAGTCCTTAAAAAATTAGCAAAATAAATTTAAAAAGTCAATTAAAATTATAAATTAGTTAAAAATACTGAATTGTTGTTTTCTAAATTCATAAACTATTTGTAGAATATTGTTGAATGAAATATAAGAAGAATAATTTTAAAGTGATATTTAATGAAGTTATTTTTTTAAAAAGTCTTTTGGCCAAATATCAATTCTAGGGAAAAAAAAGTAGCTTAAACACTGAGATTTCCATGTTTAATTTATTTTTATTATTATTTTTGAATTTCTTTATTAAAAAAGGTTAAAAAGCTGAAAGACCAAAAAAATATTAACAAAGTCTTATTGAATTCATATAATAGTTTTTTGGTTGAAGTTATTTTTTTTTCTTGAAAATGTTCATTAAAATTTATGAAGAGCCTCATTTTAAAAGTTTGCTTAGCGCCCCTAAAACCCACGGCTGGCCCTGAGTATTATTCTATGTGACAAAACATAAGGCTAAAATACTTTGATTCTTATAATTTAAGAGTTAAATTTGCTTTCCAAAAAAATTATTCAATTCACCTATTATCTTTGTTCGAAATTTTAAACTCTCTCTCTCTCTCTCAAAAATTAAAATTAAAAATTAAAAATAAAAAACTGGTTATACCACATTTTGTCTTTATATGATTTCTTTTAGGTAACAATAATTTTATGGCAGACTATGACTTCATAGTAAATGTAGCCGGTGAACATAAACAAACTTAAACATGTTGTCTTAATGAGATTTTCAGATTGAGATTGAATTTATTTATCATATCTCTCTTAGAAGTTTCTGATATGAATTGTCATTTAAAATTAATATTGAGATCGAATTATATTAAAATGTGCATGTAGGCACAGACAAATTCGTTAGTGCTCCAATAATAATGAATGAACACAAGGTCTCATAACTTTTATTATACGCATATATTTTGTATAAAAATATATTTTTAGAACTTATTTGTCAGGTTTCATCAAATAATTAAGATTCATATTGAATATAAAATTATACACAAATAAAAATAAAATAAAATTTTTATAACAACTTTTATTTGAATTAAAACCACTTTAATTCATTACTTATTGGTTATATTATTGGATTAAACTACTTTAAGCCAAATAAGTTTTTAGGTTTAAAATCACTTTCAAGTCACACCAAGTAAACTTTTTGGTTATTTATTTTAAACTTATTTAAATAAAAAAGCTCAACTTTA
Organism: Heliamphora exappendiculata; assembly: GCA_034768845.1. Classification (NCBI taxonomy): domain Eukaryota; kingdom Viridiplantae; phylum Streptophyta; class Magnoliopsida; order Ericales; family Sarraceniaceae; genus Heliamphora; species Heliamphora exappendiculata. The sequence goes on from JAOTRH010052703.1 coordinate 3,984, forward strand.
ATATGGGTTACCAAATAATTCTGCTTCAACAATTAACCTAAAGAAAGTAAGAACCACAAAATCTATTGTTCATTGTTTAAAATTCCAAAATTCTCGGTCTTTTTTCAATCTTTCTCAAATAAGATAAAATTTTTGGAACTTTTTATTTTATTCTAACTAAATAACAGATATAGAATCATACCTATTTTCAATGTCTTTTTGAATATACCTCCTTTTCCCGGCTATATATACTCTAATTAATTAAAATCATAGCTAACAACATGTGTTTGAGCATTTGTAGAAGAAAGAATATGATGATATTTTAGTAATGCTAGAAACCTTGCATAGTCACAAAGGCTCCATTTTTTATGTGTTCAACAAAAAAAAAAATTATTTTGACAATTTTTATTCATTTTCTTCTCAATAGTTTTCTATTGCACCCGTTTCAAAAAAAAAAAGGTCCATTTTCTTCATTTTATTTTCATGTTTTTTCTTTTTCCTTCCTCTACAATTTCAAGGTTCAAAAATATCCCCACCCAATAGAACAATTGGGCTTTATTATTGTTGAAGTAAAGAAAAACAAAAACAAAAGCAAAAGCAAAAATCAATTGATTACAAGATTACCACTAACACATACATACTGAACATGATTAGATGACCAAATCAACTAGTGATTTTGGCACTACTTTTTTTTTTTCTTTCCTAAGTACTGTAATTTTTGTTCTTATTAGGTAAAATGAAATATACTATTTTCTTTTGTCCTTATTAGTTAAAGTTACACAAGTGCCTTTTTATTTTATAAGTTTTATTTTAATATTATAAAATAACAATATATATGTATAAATTTATCTAATAAAAATAAGAAAGAGAATATATGTAGATAAAAAGGAAGTGTCAAAATCACTCCCTCATTATCAAGCTCTTTGTATAAGAAATTTATTGGAAAAGCTAAATCTATCTTTCACAACATCCAAAACTGATATTAATAATTAAATCATCCTTACCCACATTGCCCAATTTAAAGCTTTCCATTGGTTACATTATCACCATCACTGAAAATAATTATATGGCTCCGCATCAATGGCTCTCAATACTTAGGTGTGAATGGATCGGTCATTAATTACGTGAATTTTACATAAAGAAATGACGGTAATCGTTCAAAATCACGTGGTGTCACACTATCTAAAAATTACACCATTATTATCACCCTCAAAAACTCGAGTCACGTGAATCACCTAAAAAAATTCCTTTTAAGATACTGATATTCATCAAAACCACCCGAACTCAAACGGGTCAAAGAACATAAACAAATGCAAATTTAAAACATTTGAAAAACGCACATCTAAGTGTTTATTTTGTATAAAAGAACAGCCCAAAAGAATGAGGTTAAGGCCCCCAAGAGCCAAGCTTTAAAATAAACAAATAAAATTTTTAGAAAATTACCTGGACCGCTCAATCGGTTAAAAGACCGCTTGAGCAGTCCTTACCTATAAACTATTTTTCCCTAAGTCCACAAAACAACCAAGAGTGAGGTTTGATCGCTCAATAGACCACTCAAGCGGTCCGTTGAGTGGTCTGACTTTGGACCCTTTTTAAAAATCCAAATTGTCACACTCAACACTTAATCAATTTTCAATATTTTTGAAAGCTTCCAACGCATAATCAAGCCATTCAAAACACGCTAAAACGAGGTTCAAAATCCTCTCTCGAAGCACAAGAGTTGATATAAAATACTAAAACCAACTGAAAATGATAACCATTTTATATAATTACGAAAACATACAATCAAACCCATAGTTCCTCCCATAAGCATACAACACACATGCATTTATATCAAGGCCTCTTGGCTTACGAAGCGTATGTTTTAGGTCCAAAATCAAAAGAAAATTAAGAAATTTAGTCTTCTGGCACCTCCGGACTCCTCAAGATCGCTTCACGCGATCAAATTCACTTGAAAGGTTTTCAAATCCCACAACGTGAACCGAAACCCAATAATAAAAGACTAGCATGAGTTAAAATTATAACATGCAATCACAGAGTATATAAATAACTCAACAACACGAGTTTCAGAACGGTTTTCAATCCTTAAGACCACAAGTTTTCATATAATTTGGCATCATCTAATAGTTTAATAATCACACGAAACACATTGCATTCCAACTAGGTTTCTATAACCTACAATGTTTCCTATACATCTTGAACTCCTTTTACGACCTTCCACTGAAGGATAAGTACTAACCCCACTTATGAAAATTATTTACAATCTTTCACCGCAGGACTAACCTGAGCCCCAATTATGCATTCCTTCACGGTCTTACACCACAGGGTCGTACCTGCCCCAATTATGCAATTCTTTACGGTCTTTCACCATATGAGCAATCGAATCCCAATTTCACATATATAGATGATATACATTTAGGGAAGCACATAGCCGTGTGCGAACATTTAAAGACACGCATTCATCAACCATCCGATGAAATCATGGCTCAACGCCAAGAGTTAGTCCCACACCTCCCAAAACTATGTTCACACAACATATACATTAATCTTTTTGATTTTTAAAACTCATTATTTTTGAGAACCATGTACACATATGTCCACTAACTTTGTAATAAACCATACAAAAGCCTAACATGCTTTTTATCCCACCAAACACGGTTTAAACACAAAGTTCGACATTTATAGCATTTTAAAACAGTAAAAATATACATAATTACATGCATCACCCCTTTAAGGCAAGCTAGTGTAGAATCCGACCTCTAAGAGTTAAAAACTCGATGCTTTAAACACCGGTGAGAAATTGAAGTCGTCAAAACAAGATCCTGTTCGAATAAACGCGAAACTTACAGCACGTATAATAACGATCGACTATCCCTATGCCAAGAACTAGGCCTAAACTAAGTCAAAAGCGAGAGAGAAGGCAGAGAGCATGGTTGGTCTTTTAAGGAAGAGAGAAAGAAGCTTGCTCAACAAGCTTTGGTATGAAACCCAATGCTACTCATACATTCTGTAAAACCCACACCAGACAGACCGCTCGAGCGGTCATGCTCAGAAAAATTTTTAACTTTAATTTTTTTGCCACGACGCCAAAATAGGACTGGGATCAAAACCAACATGCATAACTAAACCAAAACATAGAAACATGCTTTTCTCTAACATTATAGCAATATATAACACATCAAGAGTATATATTACAAAATTAAAAGGAGCCGGGTCTCACTACTCTCTCCCCTTAAAGGAATTTCGCCCTCAAAATTCATTACGAGGTCAAGAAGAAAACAACTTCGTGTACCTTGAACAGACTTCGGACTTAAGCTCCTACGTAGCTTCCTCGACGCTGTGATAAAGTCATAAAATCTTAACATAGGCAATGGTTCTCCCTCTCAACACTTACTCCTTCGTATCTAAAATCCTCACAAGTCGTTCCTCAAAAGAAACATCCTCGTCCACTCGCAACTCAGCCCAATCCAAAACATGTGACGGGTCAGGCTCGTATTTCTGAAGCATGGAAACATGAAACACGTTGTGCATAGACAATAACTAAGGAGGCAAGGCCAGACGGTATGCCACTTCTCCAATCCTTTCCAAGATTTTAAACGGCCCGATAAAATGTAGCGATAACTTCCTACGATGACCAAGTCTCATCCAACCTCGACGTGGCGAAATCTTCAAAAACGCGTGGTCCCCCACCGCAAACTCTAAAGGCCTCCTCCTCTGATTTGCGTAAATCTTTTAGCGACCATGGAGCGTAATCAAGCATTGGCGAATTATAGTGATCTTCTTTGTCATTTTTCGCACCAAGTTAGGTCCAAAAACTGCTGCTTCTCCCGCATCTACCAAACACACTGGTGTCCTACACGGCCGGCCATACAAAGCCTCAAAGGGCACCATCCTAATGCTAGATTGATAGCTATTATTATATTCAAACTCTGCCAACGACAAATGGTCCTCCTAAGAACCCCGAAAATAGAGCACACAAGCTCTCAGCATATCCTCTAAAATTGTATAATACGCTCGGACTGATAATCCATCTGAGGATGAAAACTAGTACTAAAAAGCAGATTTGTCCTCAAAGCTACTTGAAGGCTTTGCCAAAAGCGCAATGTGAAGCACAGGTCTCGGTCGAAAACAATATAAGGCATTCCGTGTAACTGTACAATCTCACTAACATACAGTCTACTTAACTTGTTCACGGTGTCCTTTACCCGAATGAAAAAAAAGTGCACAGACTTCGTCAGTCTATTAACCACAACCCAAACAGCATCATGCCCCTTAGGCGATCTAGGAAGTCTAGACACAAAATCTATAGAGATGTTCTCCCACTTCCATTTCGACGCTAGCAATGGCTGCAACAACCCTACTGGCCTATGATGTTCTTGCTTTACTTGCTGATAAGTAAGGCATCGAGAAATAAACTGAACTACATCCCTCTTTATTCCCTTCACCAGAACTGACGGCACAGATCATGATTCGTCTTGGTGCCTCCCGGGTGCACTGCAAGACGAGAATGGTAGAAATCTCGTAACACATCATCGCAACACAATTCCAACACAAACACTCTCCTAGTAAATCTCAAACTCTGATCCGAACTCACAACCCATCCCTTGGTGTCTCCCCTACTGGTAACACAATCCCGAAACATCCAAGCTTTCTGATTTGACTGTTGAGCCTCTAGAATATGGGTAATCAACATGGGTCGCGAAACCACTGAAAACAAGGTCACACCCTCCTTTGTTTCCCTGAGACACAAATCAAACTCACCAACCTTCTCGAGCATGTCCCATTCTCGCATGGCAATAGAAGCTAACGAACCATGAAATCTCCTCCTAAGAGCGTCGGCCACGACATTAGCTTTCCTGGGGAGATACTAGAGATCAAAATTATAGTACTCCATAAACTCTATCCACCGTCGTTGATGTAGATTTAGGTCCTTATGAGAAAATAAGTGTTTCAAACTCTTATGATCCGAGAAAACCTTAAAATTCTCATCGTACAGATAGTGCCGCCATGTCTTTAAGGAAAAAACCACGGCTGCTAACTCCAAATCATGTGTCAGATAATTCTGCTCGTGCATCTTTAGTTGCCGAGATTCGTAAGCCACAACATTATCTTCCCGCATCAAGACACACCCCAAACCATCATGCGACACATCACTATACACTATGTAACACAAACCTCGCTATAGGATAACTAACACTGGTGCACTGGTCAATCTTTTCTTCAGCTCCTGGAATGCTAACTCACAAGACTTACTCTAAACAAACTTAACTCCCTTCCGCGCAAGGCAAGTCATTGGCGTGGCGAGTTGAGAAAAATCCTTCACAAATCGTCGGTAATAGCCTACAAAACCCAGAAAACTATGAATCCCAAACACACTTTTCGGTCGTTCCTAACTCATCACTGCATCAACCTTTGAGGAGTCCATGGATACTCCCTCTCCCGATACCACATGACTAAGAAATCTCACTTTAGGCATTCAAAATTCACACTTCTCAAACTTGGCATATAGTCGATGCTCCCTCAAAAGCTGTAGAGCAATACGTAGATTTTCTTCATACATCTCCCTCGATGGTAAGTAGATAAGAATGCAATCCACGAATACAACCACAAAACTGTTGAGATACTGGCAGAATATGCGATTCATCAAGTCCATGAATGTCATAAGTGCATTCGTCAAATCGAATGGCATGACTAAAAACTCGTAATGACCATAATGAGTTCGAAAGGCAGTCTTTGGTATGTCTTCTTCCTTAATCCTCAACTGGTTGTACCCTAACCTCAAGTCAATCTTCGAAAAATAACTTGAACCCTTTAATTGATCGAATAAGTCATCAATCTTCAGCATAGGATATTTGTTCTTCACTGTTATCTAATTCAACTTTCGATAATCAATACACAGTCTCAAAGACCCATCATTTTTTTAGAAAATAAAGCCAGAGCTCCCCACGGCGACGTACCTGGGCATACAAACCCCTTATCAAGCAACTCCTTAAACTATATCTTAAGCTCTCGCAACTTTGTCGGTGCAAAATGATAAGACGACATCGATATAAGAATGGCTCCCAGAACAAGATCGATAGAAAACTCTACCTCACTACTCGGTGGCAACTCAAATAAATCATCAGGGAAGACATCTAGATAGTCACACACCACAGGGAAAAACTCTGATCGAACCCCAATAGCCTCATCCAACATGAGAGCAAAAAAGAGGAAATTAAGGTTTCCTCAGTGTCACAAAATACCGGGCATGGACATTGAACCATCATCCTGATCACCATTGAAACAAAAACAATCACCAATAGGTGTACAAATCGATACCCTCTGTCGATCGCAGTCGATATAGGCACGGTAGGTCGTCAGCCAATCCATCCCTAGGATGATATCAAATGTGGTCATGTCGAGAATGATAAAATTAAACTCTAAATAGCAGTCAATGACCTCTAATTCACAGGACCTACAAACTCATCCCAACACCACGTTTCTAGTGACTGGGGTCTCTACACATAGCGTATGATCCAACGAGTCTATCTCCAACCCCAAAGTAGAAGCAGAAGAAAAAGCAGATAAAATAAAGGAATGTGATGTTCCCGTGCCGATAAGAACATTGGCCCACGAACTGTACACTAAGAGAGTATCTTTGATAACTAAGGTAGTCGCTGCAGCACCAGGCACAACTGGTGCCATAGAGGAACTGGGATTTGTGAGGGTGTACACTCGGCCCTTTGGTCCTCTGGTCTATCCACCATAACCCTGTACTGCGGGATGTCACACTGACTGAACTAAGGCACCCCCTTCCGTGACCTTGAAAGTTTAAGCTGCTAAATTCTACTGTCGATAAGTCTGTCATCCCTGTGTAGACTGGACAATTGGTGTACCTGTCGTTCTTTGTACACCTCCTTCCTTAGGGCAGTTCCTGCACAAATGTCCTGGCTATGGCCACACCAAAAATAAACTAGTGGCTCTTTCCCTTGAGACTGAACAGGTACCGAACATTGGAACTGCCTCTTCTGTAAGCAATCTGACGCTATTCAGGTACCGAACATTGGAACTGCCTCTTCTGCGAGCAATCTGACGCACGATGCCCTAGCTGCCTACATCAGAAACAAATGAGCTCCCTCTGCTCCGACCATCCAGATGAAGCCATCAAGGGTGTTAGTGTAGAAAACTACTGCTGTGACCTAGAAGGATGAGGACTAGGCCTAAAGGACCTCTTCCTCTTATTAGAACGCCCACCTGACTGTGCCTCTGTTCCACCTTGCGATTCCCTGACCTCCCTGTGTCTACGAGTCTCACTCAACGTGTTCTCAATGGTAACTGCTAATTCCACTAGCTCTGTGAAGACATGTAGTCTCAATCCTGCCACTCGTTCCCTGATTGTGAGCCTCAGATCCCTTTCAAACCTCTTCGAGCGTAGCTCAACAATAGATATACAATCCTGAGGGAAGCGAAACAAACTTGTAAACCTCGCCTCATATTGTACCATACTCAGTGATCCTTGGATGAGGGAAAAGAACTCCTCAAGATAAAGATCCCTTGAGGACTCGGGAAAGTATTTATCTAGGAACACCTTCGTAAAAGCATCTCACATACCTTCAACAACCGTTCTAGCAAACTTCCACCATTCATGAGTGGCACCCCTCATCTGAAAAGCGGCGAACGCAACTCTCAAATTGTCCTCGACAATCTGTAACGTATCAAGGACTTTAGTCACAAGCTCTAGCCATTCTCTAGCCACCTTAGGATCGGGATTCCCAACAAATGTAGGAGGGTTAAGACACTAGAACTCACATATCGTAGTAGTCGCCCTTGGCTCTGGTACTCGTACTCGTCCTTTAGTGGCCTCAGCTAGCTGACGGTTGTAATCTACAATCACACGTAGCAATCCTACCCGATCTACTGGTCTGTGGGGAGAATTAGCATCCCCAGCATCAGGGATTAGCACATCCCCTTAGCCTAAACCATCGCTACGACCTCAACCACGGTCTCGTCCTCTCTACGCTGACATCACTTCTATATGAAAGCAATATAGAACATAACAATATAAGATTCAACTCATCATGTTATTACAGATATAATAAGTCACATAATCTTGCAAACACTTAGCCATTTAAGATCATGTAAACAAGTTTCATGTATCGAGAAGTACCATCAAGAGTAATGAGTCAATTTGGGTAACCTACTTATACTCCTTGCTAGAAAGTACGTTAGCTAAATGCATTTCTAGCTCAATTTTCGAGTTTATTAATTTAAACGCCCAAAGGCAAGATTAATCAATCATAAGGTTCAACCTCTATGATCACGTATACATGGCATCCTCACGCTCAACAAATTATCATCATCATGTTATCAAAATATTTAATTACATGTAATCACACACACGCAACCATCCTCACAAGGTGATGCAACCTCTCCCACGACTCTTAGGTATTCGAACTTATAGCTCTGATACTAAGTTGTCACGCCTCAACACCCGGGTTATGTGAACCATCTAAGAAAACCCATTTTGAGATACCGATATCCATTAAAATCACCCGATCCCAATGGGTTAAAGAACATAAACGAAGGTGAACTAAAACCTTTGAAAAACGTACATCCGAGGGTTTATTTTATGTAAAAGAATAGCCTAAAAGAATGAGGCCACGGTCCCCATGAGATAAGCTTTAAAACAAATAAATAAAATTTTTAGAAAATTACCCAGACAGCTCGATCGGTTCTTGTCTATACACTGTTTTTCACTCAGTCTGCAAAACAACCGAGAGTACGGTTTGACCGCTCGATAGACTGCTCGAGCGGTCCGTTGAGTGGTCTGGCTCTGAACCCTTTTAAAAATTCAAATTTTCACACTCAACTATTTTTCAACACTTAACTATTTTTCAACATTTTTGAAGGCTTTTAAGGCACAACCAAGCCATCTAATGCACGATAAAACGAGGTTCAAGATCCTCCCTCGAGGCACAAGAGTTGATGTAAAGCATTAAAACCAACCGAAAATGATAACCATTTGATATAATTATGAAAACATACAATCAACCCATGGTCCCTCTCATAGGCATACAACATGTAATAACCCAAACTCAAAGATATGAATAGAAAAGAAAGAACATCTCAAAAGAAACAGAATCTAGAACCTAAGTTCGGTAAGAAGAACCGGCCTGACCGTTTAACCTTTCGAGTCCGAGACCCAGGACACAGTGGGAACCACACAAGCATGTATAAAAATCCTAATGTTGAGGATAAGAATTCAAAGTTATAAGTCCAAGTCGTTTAAGACAAGAGTTGAGCTCAAAAATTTTTTAAAATCTAAATTTTGACACATGGATATCCTAAATAAAGAATTTAAGTACCAAATGAAAAAATAATATCAAAAATGACAACAATACCCCTTAGTGGCCGACCACCTTGGGAAGAGTGCCAAAAAGTAATTTTTTTCTTTCTTTGTAGCTTAAAATTATGAGAAAGGTATTAAGTTAAGCATTATGATGATACAATACTTATTGAACAAATTATATACATAATAATATAGTGTTATAGGTCAACAAAAGCAAACAAATCATTATTGAAGTTTATACACAACAAAATAAGTCAAAAAGTCAGATATTGTCAAAATAGCTTAATTTGACTTAAAAGACAACATATATTTAATCAATTGTTATGAAAACTATGATAATAAATGAGAATACTATATTTCTCATAAACATACTAAAATAATAGGTCTCAGTAGGAAAAGATACCAAAAAGATACATCAAATTGACTTTTAAAGTATTTTATTGCACAAAATAGCACGTAAACCAATGTAAAACTCCTTGATTGATGTGGGGTTAGATTTTTGTCCCCCTAAACTGACCCTAGCTTTAATCCCTCACCCAAAATCTGATATATCTCTCTCAAAACTTGTACCAAATCACATCACCCATGTGAAAGAGAAGAAAAAGGACTAAAAGTGTGATCATTTTGTTCCCTTAAGCTTTTCCTATATAAACCAAGCCAAACAACCCTCCTCCCCTTCATTATTTTTGTCCAAGTGAGGTGAGAGACCAGATTTCCATTATTTTTGGGTGTTCTTGAGGTGTTCCACAAGTTTGAGAGAGAAAAGAGGGAGAAGAAAATAAGAAAGGAAGAAAGGAAGGAGAAACCAAGGAGAGGAGTTTTTCTAAATCTAAGTCCTTCCATGCCACCATCCCTTGAACCCTCAAACAAGTAAGTAAAACCTCTAAATATTATGTCAAATATCCCTCAAAATATGCCCCAACACATCCCTTTAAATATTCTAAGAATCAAGAACCAAAATCAAACCGAAAAGGCATCGTAGTTGGAGATTTGGAGCTGTTATGTTTATGGGGGAAATGAGATGTTGTTGTATATTGTTATCTTTGAGTTTGATGACCTATTAGTGTGCTGGATCCTTGGTATTAATGTCTAAAATACAAGCATGCAAATAAATAGAACAAAAACTTGACATGACATAAGTAGAAGACTTGAACCCTAAGAGACTTGATTTTTGAGAACATAGATGTTTCTGTCCTGAACATTGGAATGCCATACCTCAATGTATAAAATTGATCTAAGCATGTTATTTATGTCTAGATTTATCCTTTTGTGTTATCTTTCATCCAAAGTTGGTTTCAACTCATTTGAATAAGTAGAACTCGAGATATTGCAATTTTACCAAAGTGTGTCGTTTTTCGACCAGTCAACACCACCGACCTGAATACCCTAGTTTTCAATGCCATCTGAATTTTGGTCAAAACATGAAAGTTTTCAATAACATGTATATCTATCTACCCAAAAAAATGAGGACAAAATATTTAGTTTTGATAGGTCAAAACCCCTTTCAGATTTGGTCTCAATTGAGTTTCAGCTCTCAAGGGACACTTCTGTCACATATTTTTGTGTAGCCCAAAATTCTTATTTTTAGTGACCTACTCCAAACGTGGTCTACATAAATATTGTAGCTAACCTATTTAATTAGGTTTTACCCAAAAATTAGACCTTATAGCCTTGATATGATTCCCCAAAACCGTTTCAAACTCTATGTCCAAAATCGGCTCTGTTGAGTTTTGGCGGCTGACAGACCCTATTTTCTAAAATGGCTAAAAAGTCTAACTTGTTCTAAACAGTTACCCTTAGCTCTAAACATGAAACTTGTGGGGAACATGTTAAGTTAGAACATATTCAAAAACGGGCTCATTTGGAATTGATATGATACCCCTAAACCAAGACCAACAGAGACACTTTCTGACCAATTCTCTGAGCAAGTGCTGAATATTTTCATATCCGTCAGGTTTTTCACCCATTTTCCTTAGGTTTTGGCTTTATTGTTGAACATAAAAGTTGTAGGGAATATTTTAATCTAAATTATCACCAAAAATCACAATTCAATTCCAAGTCTAAGTACCTCAAGATGCTGCGGTACTTTAAATTTTAATGATTGGGAGAGAGTAATAAATGGTTAAGTTAAATCCTTAAACAAGTGAAGGATTCAGCAAGTGTGTAGTACCCCTTAAACCTAAAAGAAAAGTAACCATGGTCCCTAAAAACCAAGAAAATATTTAATGATCAGAATCGTTTTAGTACTTCACGTTCTAAGAGGGATAGAACTCCGTGTTGACGATTAAGTCATGTTTGCTTGCTAGGTATAAAAGTTTTGTTATCTGAGGAGCAAGCTTAGCTCGTTGACAAAGGCTCAGTTCGTATGCATATAAGATAAGGTGAGAGTGCTTATCCATTATGTTGAACTTGAGTTTATGTAAATGATGCATGAAAATACTTTAAAGCATACGCTTTGAATTATGACCAGTTTGACGATTGCATGAACCTGTTATTTTCAAAAGCCATGATATTTTTAATTCATGTGTGCTATCCATGATATTTTGAGCTAGCATGATGTTACTATGAAAGTATGATTAATGTTGTGTGGTTGTTCTAAAGTGCCAAATTACAAGATTTCTGGCCCTTTATATCCTGTTATGAGGGAGGTTACCCAACTATGGGTGTTGTTTGTCCCTATGGGGGAGGTTTCTCGTTGATCGGGGGTTTTTTTTCTTAAAGGCTTTTGGGCTAAGTCCCAGGTTCTAGCACACTCCACTCGTGCTTAGTGGAGAGTGCTTTATTCCATCACGTTGCTATTCGTGCATTGCGAATTGAGGTTACGGTACCGTCGAAACTCCTAGTCGTGAGGTTGACGACTACTTGGACATTGTTGGGGTTTGAGTCTCAATTTGAGAAAGTAGTCATACATTTTAAATTTCTGGAGGTTAAGCCAGGAACATATTTCTTTTTGTAATACTGAGAAGGTTCTGTATAATCTGTGATATTTTCATGTTCAAGCAAATGCTTCAGTTTCTATATTTTGGTGAAAAATGTGATGAACTATTTTTAGAAAATTTTTTCGGTTATCCTTAACTAAGTAACTATTTTTTCTGTTCATGATAATGTTAAGTGCGCTCTCCTGTAATCTTTGTGGTTGCTGATAGCAGGAACGGCTAGGAGTTGGTCCACCACAGGCGTCGTCGAGTAGTTTTGGTTCTGGTGTTGGCAATCATTTTGGTTCGGTTTTTTTTTTGTTTAGTTTTTAGTTTTTGTTGAGCTTCATGTATAAGACCCTGATGTTTTTTTTGGATTTTTTAGAAGTAATGTAAGCCCTTGGGATGGCGAATCCCTAGTGACTCATACATATCTCTTTTGACATTAAGGTGTTGTGGTTGCTTAGAAGTTCTTGTTTGGTCTCTTAATATCTTTATCCCTTGTCTTTCTCTTTGGCCGCCGATTTAAGGCGGAATCACATCCCTTTGTTCAGGTTTGGTGCCTTTCGGGAGCGGGGTGTTACACAACACACATGCATTAATATTAATCAAGGTCTCATGGCTTACAAAGCCTATGTTTTAGGTCTAAAACCAAAAGAAAACTAAAACACTTAGTCTTCCACCGTCTCCGGGCTCCTCAAGATCGCTCCATGCGATCAAATTTACCTGAAAGGTTTTCAAATCTCACAACGTGAGCTGAAGCCCAATATAAAAAAGACTAGCATGAATTAAAAGTATAACATTCAATCACAAATTATATACATACCTCGACTACACGAGTCTCAAAACGATTTTCAATCCTTAAAACCATAACTTTTCATATAATTCAGCAACATCTAGTAGTTCAATAATCACACGATGCACATTGCATTCCAACTAGGTTTCCACAACCTATGATGTTTTCTACACACCTCACACTCCTTTACGGCCTTCCACCGAAGGATAAGTACTAACCCCCCTTATGTAAATATTTTACGATATTTTACTGTAGGACCAACCTCAGCCCCAATTATGCAATCGTTCACGGTCTTACACCGTAGGGTAGTACGAGCCTTAATTAAGCAATTTTGTACGGTCTTTCACTGTAGGAGCAATCGAATTCCAATTTCATATATATAGATGTTATACATTTAGAGAAGCACACATAGCCACGCGCGAACATTTAAAGGAAGACATTCATCAATCACCCGATGAAACCACGACTCATCCCCAAGGGTTAGTCCTACACCTCCCAAAACATTGTTTCCACAACATATACATAAATCTTTTCAATTTTCAAAACTCATTCTTTTTTAGAACCACGTACACATACGTCTACTAACTTTGTAATAAACCATACAAAAGCCTAACATACCTTTTATCCCACCAAACATGGTTTAAACACAAAGTTTAACATTTATAGCATTTTAAAACGGTAAAAATGCACATAATCACATGCGCATCATCCCTTTAAGGCAAGCTAATATAGAATTCTACCTCCAAGCGTTAAAAATTTGACGCTTGAAAAATCGACGAAAAATCGAAGTCGCCAAAACAAGATTCTGTTTAGATGAACGCGAAGTACACGACGTGTATAACAAGGACCGATTATCCCCACATCAAGAATCGGGCCCAAACCAAGCCAAAAGTTAGAGAGAAGACAGAGAGCTTGGTTAGACTTTTAAGGAAGACAGGAAGAACCTTGCTCAACAAGCTTAGTCCAAAACCGAATGCCACTCATGCATTTTAGAAAACCTACACCAGATAAACCGCTCAAGCTGTATAAAAACTGATCGAGCAGTTCCTGCCCAAAAAAGTTTCCAACTTTTCTGTCACGATGCCAAAATAGGACCGGAATCGAAACCAACATGCATAACTAAACCAACACATGTATAAAACACATAGAAACATACTTTTTTTATAACATTAAAACAATATACAACACATTGAGAGTATATATTAGAAAATTAAAAGGAGCTGGGTCTCACAGTCACACCCAATGTCAAATGAGAAAAGAAAGGAAAGCGAAAAGTGAAACGTTTTGTAAACTCTTTTTCATGGACCCAAGAAATACAAAAAACTAAATTATATACAAAAACTAAGTTATGTATTTTCTTAACTCTTCCCCTACTTTCTAATTCATCCAATCATCAAAATATTATTGGAAAAAAGTGGAATTTGAATTTTTAGAACACAATTTTTAGCTAATTTTGAAGTTAAATATTTTTAGATTGGATTAACCTTTTTTGTTGAATTCAAGTTTTAATATATTTATCTCCATGAGTAGTGTAATCATGAATTTTGTTGCATTCAAAATATTAATGGGTGAATAAGAAATTAACTCCAAAAAGTGTGCCATCGAAGTTTGTAAAAGTTGTTAACTTTGCTCACTCCCACATTCATTGGGAGAAGGGTGGATGAGTGACTTATATAAGCTAACCTTGGCCTAAAGGGTGTGCCCCTTAGAGATTCGACTCAAACCCCACATGAGTTGTGGGCCATGGGCCGTAGGTTGTGGGTTCGTTCGGCTTAACCCTTATCTTTTTGTAAAACAGACCGAGGACCGTTGGAGGGTTCGTGCCTATTGGGCAGTCTAACCACCAGGCCAAACCGATTCATTCCTGTTCGGTTCAAACCGAACTGTCACCTAGAATGCCTATTTAAAGGCTGTTCAAGTGCCCTTTTTAATTCATTCGACGTCCAACTTCCGTCCCTCTGTTTCCTCAATCACCGAAATCCTGCTTCCTTCATTTTTGATCAAGTAATCTGAGATAATTCAAGCACAGCATGGTTTTCTATGTGTGCAGACTGTCGTGCTTCAACTGCACTTAGCAATCATTTTATCTTGGAGGTAGATGCCCGTTTAACCGCAAGCATCAAGGCGTGGGCGAAATCTATCTTAAGGGTATAACATCTAACGTTGGACTCGATTGCAACATTTATACTGTAAGAGTTTTAGTTTATTGTTCGGTTTCGTATTTAGTTT
>JAOTRH010052714.1:0-19230 GCA_034768845.1 Heliamphora exappendiculata
TGAAACATGTATATAGATCCATCCATCAACATGGAGATCAAACAAAAATATTTCAAAATATTTTTTTCTATTTTCAACAAAACGTTCTAAAAACTAAAACTCAACCCCAAGGGTTAGCTCTAAACCTACAACATAAAATGTCGAGATTTTTATCAAAAATCATCATTTTCTACCGTTTTCAAGAACACAATTTGAAAACCATAAAATCATACGTCATACGATGTAATAATCCAAGGAAAGCGAAAAACATGCTTTTTACTCGAAAAACAAGGTTTGAACATAAATATGACATTTGATGTATTTTTTATCCGGTGAAAACACATATAATTACATACAACACCCTTATACAGCAGTAGGGTCTAAAATCCTACATCGGAGAGTTAAAACTCAAAGCCTCAAAAATCAAACCTCGTCAAAACGAGAATATGTCCGGATATATACGAAGCCCCCGACACCAACATCGAGGATCCACTGTCAGATCTCTAAAAACCTGATCCCCGGGCTCTCAAAATCCAGAGAGAAGGCAGAGAGAATGGAAGAAATATGCTTTTCTCCAAACATAACAGCCCCTGGAATACTTATAGGCTCGCCAAAAATCATGGTTCAGTCGACTGAAGAGGTCACTTCAGTTGACTGAAGGAGTTCCAAAACTCAAGAACTCTTCCACCGCCACTGTCTAGTCGACCGAACTAGAAAAACTTGGTCCAGTCGACTGGGCCAACCCCTCAAGTTGACTGAACTGCTGAGCATAGGTATTTTTGCGTAAAACTGGTTTTTTAGCCCGAACGCTAGCCAAACAAGCTTCAACGGAACCCGAACACACGCCAAGGGTGTACTTAAAACATTTCGGAGGTTCTGAAATAACTCGAACACTTAATCATTCCAAATTGAATCGGGTCGGGGTCTCACAACTCTCTCCCTCTTAAAGGAATTTTGTCCCCAAAATTCAACACTGAACGCAAGCTAAACACCAATCCATCAACCATCAACAATCTCTGATGTAAACCCAGCGATACCACACAACAACAGAAATACCCCAACAACTGAAATCGCAAACATGTCGTCACAAAATCGATACCAAGAATACAACCATCGTCACACAAGGTAAACGCGACGTGAAGAATCGACCCCACACAAATTGCGAGTATGGGCAAGTCCTACTGATATCACTGTCATCAAGGAAACATCTTTGAAACACCGGAACAAAATCCAGCTCACGTTGCCAAACTGCGAAACAGAACTCTCGCCGAACTCAAATCACTCCGACGACAAACGCATCATATGAGGCCATTCTACCATGGTACTCGATCCCAAACATTCTCTATTCCATGATAGGGCAGAGAGACTATCAACTGCATCTCACCATGCACACCCAGAACCATCTCCACAAGTCCGACACACGACGTCAAGCCCTGACATCGGCCGTAAGGAGTCACACACCCTGCACACAAACTTTACTCAAGTCCTGACGATCACCAGATGACCACGAATTTGATACCACATCATCACCCTATAGATGCCAACATCTCCATTACTGAAGCTGTCATGACACCAATCCACGAGTAACAACACAACATTCAACTCCAGAGAGAGGCATACCAGGGAGAAGCTCACTTAACTCACATGGACTACAAAAGAATAGATCTCATCAAACCTTCAAACCTTCACCCTCTATCCGATATTCCATCACGAACTATTGTTCTCACTCAGGAGAAACACTAGGTGGCACACCATTGTTTGAGACAAGGTTTCACACAATCGAAAACCAATTCAACATCACAGTCACAAAGTCACCTAACCCAAACGAGTCACTTGGCCAAACATGTCACGTAGATATATCACCTCATAGGTACCCAACAATCTGCACAAACCCAAACACATCTCCCGTGCAACCGTATAGCACTACACATCTCAGCGTCTCGCTACCCAATCACTGTTACTAAGACTTACATCTTACACTTAGCAATTTCCTCACATCCAGAGCTCATCACGGCCCTTCCATTCCTAACCAAACAATCGTGTTGGTCTGAACGGGACACGCCAACCAAGGCTTCTCCAACATCATACTCTCGGGACCACCATCCACATAAACAACAGTTATGCCAAAGCATAACACTTACCATAGCCGCACCGTTCTGATAATATTCTCGCTCTGCCATGAGCTAGAAGCACAACCATACATACACACAATGGTCAAGGATCCTCAACTGATCACGGCAAAAGAACTTTATGTCCCTACACCAACTCCCAAGCATTCCCTATCTGTCAATCAGACCTCACAGGGATCACAATCCAAATGGTTCAACCATCTGTTGGAACCACGAAGGATTAGGCCAACCATCACCCAAACACAGCGACACAAGTTCCCGAGTCACAACACGGGTCACAACACGGGTCACAACATGAGTCACAACACAAGTCACAACACGAGTCATAACATGAGTCACAACACGAGTACAATTCCACTGAGATTTCATAATCTCAGAACACAACCAGAACCTAAACCCATCAAGAACCTGGCATCTCAATCCAACCGAGATGAAATAACTCGCACCAGACAGTCGTCTACAAAACAATCATATACAAGAAAACTCTCTCTCCTTCCATCCAAAGGAAAGAAAAAGGGCCAACAAGAAACCATGACTCAACCTCAGCGTACTGGGAGTACTCCTCAACACTTGGTCTCTAAAGAACTCTGTAAGTCCTACCTTGAGGCCATATCGACTATGATCACACAACTGTTGCCAACTCCGATCACGATACTCAGGACATTCGCTACACCAAGCTCTCTCTCAGACCTCATTCACACATGTGAACACCATCTATCCGTATACCTGGTACAACACATACCATTGCACCTAAAATCTCACTTCACATGGTTGCGCTTACTCACCTAACTCCTTCTAGGCAAACCACTGCCACGTCACAGCCTCGAGCCCACTGCCTAAGGCACAACGTCAAACAAAGGGAAACAAATCCTAGGACCTCTCATCTAGAGTTACTAATAATTTGCACAACCATGCTGACACCTTCTGCACTTTCGTTCTCAAAGCATACATCGATCACAAGCATCGTACCCTACGATTTCTCACCTATCACCCCAGGCCAGCCAAACCACATGGTCCACTACTAATCCTTATTACTCCACACTTTGTTCTCATGGGTAAACAGCATACCCATCCCTGAATCTAAGGTAGAACACAAACAACCTCCAGACATACCATACTTAGAATACGTCATCTCAGCACTAAGCCAACCATATGAACCTCGCAAGGTTCCCAAACGCGATCTTCTAATCACTAGGATATCGACCAAACCACTGACCTGCATTCCCATGGAAATCTCAAAGAATCGGTACTCATCCCAGGAGCCCTTACACATTCCCATACAGCCATAACTCGTGCTCTTCCCAGCATAACTGCAATTCATACTCAATCTCGTATCCTTGAGCTCACTCACTCGGAACTCAATTTTTAAACCTCAAAAGGTATACAACGTCTAAGGTCATCAGACTACTCATACTACCAACAACATCTTGCTGACCACCATTGATATCTTGACTACTAGGGAATATCTCTGGAACCACATGTTCTGCTATCTCAACATACGTCCGGCTAAGGATTATCACACTCCCATCCACTATGTTCCCGTCTATACCCCCTCATGAGTACACAGCTCATAACATAGCATGGCTCAAGACGTACGTAATCCATCACATGGCTTGAACCACGTATACCAAGACTTCGAAGGGATTGTCACTATCCCTAATCCAATCACATCGACTGATTTTCCAGGGTCTCCGACACCCCATCACCTCGACTCACAAGGTTAACCATAACACAACTCCAACATCCACTAGCCTACTCTCGAGGGGAGCCAGCTACTATAACCAAGCCACTAACTAGGTTTCATCTGCACCTGAATAAACTCTACTCGTAATAACACTTAAACATATACCAATTGAGGCCAACCTCACACGGCAGAATCCAACTCACTGATGAGGCCACAACGTACCAAGCGATCGACGCTTAACCCGTAACTGTACCTCTACAACTGATAACAACCGAGTCGCATCGTCTCTAAGGGTGTATAGGTCATATAAAGGAAAGCCTGAAACACGACAACCTAAAGTCGATCTATGATGTTACTTCTACCACATATCACACAGTCATGCTAACACAACCATGGTGATTATGTAGACACAACACCGATACCGAGGAGAATCAACATGAATGACGCGTCACTTTGGATAACCTACTTAGATTCCTTGCTAGAAATCACGTCCATGAAACACGTTTCTAACTTAGCTCCCAAGTCTATTAGTCTAAACGCCCGAAGGTAAGACTAATCAATCTTAAGGTCCAACCTCTATGCTCACATACACACGATATCAACATGCTCATGTTCAAAATACAGGCAACCAAGTACACACATATCCTCATAAGGAAACACACCCTTTTTCCACAGCTCATAGGTATTCGAACCTAGAGCTCTGATACCAAGTTGTCACGTCCCAAACTTTGGGTCACGTGAAAAGCCACAGAATAACCACCAAAACTATCCAAACAAAAGGGATTTAAAACTAGAAGGCCAAACCATGTTAAATCTTTTGTAAAAACGTACTACCGAGCGTTTATTGATTTAAAAGAGTAGCCAAAAGACTACAGTTACAGCCCCACAAGCTAAGTCTTTGAAAACAAAATACGTGTTTTGAATAATAAAATCTTTTCATTTTAAAAGAAGCTTAAGCCATTCCAAAATCTACCTCGAAGTACAAGCGTTTAAATGAAGCATAAACCATTTGAAAATCCCGTTTGTAAACCGTTGATCCAAACAACGAAAAACGTAGTAAGAAACTACAAAAAACAATTACCGACCCAATGTTCTCTCGAAAGCATTAAAACATGCATACATCCATAATAATTACATATGTTTTACAACATGTTATAACTAACATGAAACATACACATAAAGGTATAAACTACCTATTAAGACAAAATAGAAGTCTTGTCATCAGCCACCTCCAGGCACCACCGGGTCAACCTATAGGACCACGCTTACCTGAAAAAGGTTTTATAGCAAAATCCCACACTGTGAGCTGAAGCCCAATAGAAACAGACTATGAAGTTGTAAAGCAGGTTATGCAATCATAAGCATACAGACTCAATCACAGGAGTCAAAAAGGTTTTCTCAACCTAAAATCATACATTTTTCATAAGGCAAACACGAGCCTCAAAACGGTTTTACTTCATAAAATCCCACATTTCCATCCTTAAAATCATGCACATCATATAGTGAGAGCTAACTTAACCACACAGCTAAAAAGGTTTTATGCCATAAAACCCCAAGTCTTCCTATCAGATTCCCATAAGCCTTCAAAATAGTTTTCCATCCACAAACCATGCATTTATATAATGCAAAATAATGTTTTACAGTTGAAGAAAAACAGTAACCAAAATGTTATTTTCCCACTCGGATCACACACCGAGGAAAGATAAAAGATACTTTTCACCTGGAACACACACAGCCGAGAAAAATAAAACAGTATGCTCCACTTGGGCTACACCACCGAGGAGAAAAGATAAAATATAATCCACTCGGAACATGCAGCTGAGGATCAAGTAAAATTAATCCTATGTACCGACTCCATACCAAGGGAACAGATGTAGCAACTACAGACTCCTGCCCCTTTACCCAATCCCTACATATCGTAAGGCCGGTTAAGTAAATGCAAGTTCTACACGAAGTCACCACAACGTAAAAGCTTAGTTTACAGGTTCAACAACCTGAGGAAACAAAGCACCCAACCGCCTAGTTTACGGGAATTAACTCGAAGGACCAAGGTACCTACTATGTGCACGTTTTTTGACTTCCACCGAGGGCAACTCGTGCCAAATACCCGCTATCCCGTTGCATCTAGAGAATCATTTCAAAAACTGTCCCATAGCTCAATTACGAAAATATTTTCACAAAATACATGAAACATGTATATAGATCCATCCATTAACATGGAGATCAAACAAAAATATTTCAAAAAAATTTTCTCCGTTTTTAACAAAACGTTCTAAAAACTGAAACTCAACCCCAAAGGATAGCTCCAAACCTCCAAAACATACGATGTAATAAACCAAGAAAAGTGAAAAATATGCTTTTTACCGAAAAAATAAGCTTTGAACATAAATATGACATTTGATGTATTTTTTACCCGGTAAAAACACAAAATTACATACAACACCTTTATACAGTAGTAGGGTCTAGAATCCTATCTCGGAGAGTCAAAACTCGGAGCCTCAAATATCAAATCTCGTCAGAATGAGAATCTGTCCAGATATATACAAAGCCCCCGGCACCAACATCGAGGATCCACTGTCAGATCGCTGAAAACCTGATCGCCGGGCCCTCAAAATCTATAGAGAAGGCAGAGAGAGTGGAAGAAATAAGCTTTTCTCCAAACATAACAGCCCCTGGAATACTTATAGGATCGCCAAAAATCACAGTTCAGTCGACTGAAGGAGTTCCAAAACTCCAGAACTCTTCCACCGCCACTGTCCAGTCGATCGAACTCCTTAGTTCAGTTGATCGAACTTGAAAAACTTGGTCCAGTCGACTGGGCCAACCCTCAAGTCGATTGAACTGCTGGGCAGGGGTTTTTCTACGTAAAATTGGTTTTTCAGCCCAAACGCTAGCCAAACAAGCCTTAACAGAACTCGAACACACGCTAAGGGTGTACTTAAAACATTTCAAAAATTCTGAAATAACTCGAACACTTAATCATTCCAAAATAAATCGGGTCGGGGTCTCACAAATCACAATAGGGAATACGTGGAAACCCTTATCTTGAATGATGACTTATGATTTATGTTTAGCATAACCGCATATATATAGGGCTATAGCAGAGACCTGTGGAGTAAATATGACTTGAGCTTCTAATATAATTATAAAAACTCGCCTGCCCCTGAAAAAATTTCATAAAAACATAAATTACAATTCATATCACTGAAAAATCGTAATTGCACTCCCAGTCATATTCTCAAAACTGATTATTCAAGCTATTGTAATTAAATGCTTAACTTATCTCCTCATGTTAAGATTCTTGATACCCATCAATTAAATTTAATTACTGACAATTTAATTTATTTGGCTTCTTAAAATTTTTTAAACCCTTCCCCTTAACTTATTTGCTAGCCGAATAATTAAATTCACTTGTAGGGTTTGGCGCGGTCAAAATTTATATTCTTCCTTAAAAGGGTATTATCAATCTCGAGTAATTGGGACATGAATTCTGTCAATATCTAATATTCACCATATAATTAATACCGCTATCCAACTTACCAGAACTATAAACTCATAAAAGATTGCACTCTTTAAAAAATCAGAACAATGAATATTAAATATACGCAAATAATAATTATTTCGGGATTAAGAGTATAAGCACTCATAATAATCTTGGGGTCTGAAATGAAATACGCCAATGTGGTCCTGTTCAATACACACAAAGTGTACTAGTATAGTGAGTTGGAATAGTAGATGACGCTATTATCTATTCTCCGTAACTAATACAGGCTTACTTAAACTCTGTGCTACAATCATACCGATAGTTTGTCCAATTCCATCTAAACTGTGGACGAAAACTTATATTTTGTAAGAACCTATAATTTGGTCTTCTTTGTACAAGTTGTACTCTACACTCCAAATTAAATATTATATAGAATAAAAGACAACCATGCATAACATTAAATAAGCAATATTGCATTAATTGCTCGTTAAGATTTTCATGAAATAAAAAAATAATTTTATTAAAAAAATTAAATTAAATACTAAAACTAACAAAATCCATGGTTTTTAGTATACAACCCTGACATTCTCCCATTTATACTCAAAACCATGCTGTTATACATCTGACTCTCTTGCCCTCTACATAACTGTCAAAAATTTTAGTCGGTAGGCTCTTCGTAAAAGTTTTTGTAAGATTGTCCTCTGAAGCAATCTTGGTCATAGCAACATCAGCCCTCTTTACAATTTCTTGTATCAGGTGACACTTACGCTCAATGTACTTTCCTTACTTGTGGATTCTTGGCTCTTTTGAGTTTGCAATCGCTCTACTATTGTTACAATAAAGTATAATAGCCGACTGAATTGAAGACACCACAGCTAGATGCAACAGGAAGTTCCTAAGCCAAACGGCCTCCTTGGCTACTTTAGAAGCTGCCACATACTCGGCCTCCATGGTAAAATCAGTAATGCAGGACTACTTGATACTACGCCAACTTATAATTCTATCTCATAAGGTAAACACAAATCTTGAGATAGACTTACGGGAATCTTTGTTTGATTAGAAGTCTGAGTCCGTGTACCCCAAAAGTACTAAACTATTTTCCTGGTAAACGAACATAATCCTTAGTTCTTTTCAGGTACTTAATTATATTCTTTACTGCAGTCCAATAGTCCTACATTGGGTTAAACTAATATCTGCTAACCATGCCAATGGAAAAATAGATGTCGAATTTAGTACAAAGTATAACATTTACTAGGCTTCCTACTGCCAAAGCATAAGGATTCGCATTAGAATCCTACATGCTAAAATGAGCAAGGATATCATCGATATACTTTGCTTGTAATAAGCCAAACTAATTGAGGTAATACTACCAAGATTATTATTTTTGTAAACGATTTTCGGTAAAAAATTAACTGGGCGGGCAAACGTCGAAACGGGCTCCACATAAAACTTTTAACGTTGAAAGATCAAAATAAAACCCGTGAAACTAAAGTTAATTTAGAAGAATACCTTTTGTCAATCTATTCTTCAACTACGATTTGATTCCGAGTTGAAATTCTAGTCAGATCTTCTACTGTATTCTCTTACGCAATCCTCGAACATAGTGTGAGCTACGATTCTCTGAGAACTCGTACCGACATAATTCTGATATATTTAAGTCTTTAAAAAAAAGAAAATATCATAATTGTAACACCCCGGTCCGGACCCTAGTAGTAACCACCCATATTGTAACAACCCGTGATAGCAATTCAACTCGAAACTCTAATTCGACCTAGAAACCCTAGAAAGACCAAATACTCAGAGGTAAAACTCTAATACTCAGAGAAGACACTTAACATGCTAAATTAAGTAAATAACATGAAATATAAGAATAAAAATCAAAAATTCTCATAATTAAGGAAAATATGACTATTTTTTCCCTAGTATAGCAAAAAGTCTTAAAAATTCAAAAGTTGACACATGGACACCCTAAATCAGATATTTAAATACAATTAAGAAATAAAAGACAAAATAATATCAAAAATTGACAAAAATTACCTTAGTGGCCGTCCACATTAGAGTTTGTGCCCAAAAAGTGATTTTTGTGCTTTTTTAAGCTTAAAAATGAGAAAAGTTGTATAAATTAAGCATTATTATGACTCAAGACTTTTTATACAAGTAATATATATAATACTATAATAATATAGCTCAAAAAAGTAAACAAATAATTATTTAAAGTCTCTACATAATAAATAAGTTAAAAAGTCAATTCTAGTCAAATTAGCTTAATTTAGCTTAAAATTCTACACTTATTTATTTATTTGTTATCATAATTATGATAAATCATGAAAAGACTTAATTAATTATAAATATATTAATATAACAGGTTTTAGTAGGTTTAAGTACATAAAATAAATATTCTATGCATTTATATTCACAAAATGTACTAAAATACAATTTAAAACTCTAATTAATTACCAAAATAGCTTTTTAGTCACCCAAACAGACCCTAGCTGAAACCCCATATGCAAAATCTGATATATATCTCTCTCAAATTACTCCCACCACCCCATGCAACCAATAGGGACCAAGAAAAATTAAAATTTTAAATTTTATGTAATAATTAATCATCCACTACAATTTTTCTATAAAAGCAAGACGTAAACACACCTTCTCCTATATACATATTCGGCTGAGAGAGTGAGAGAGTGAGAGAGTGAGGGACCAAAATTCTCTAAGTGTTTTGAAAGAAGAAGGAGAGAAGAAGAAGGAAGGAAGAAAGAGGAAGGAGGAAAGGATCAAGGAAGGAGCATTGAAGCTAAGTCAATTTCTTCTTCAACCATTTGAGCATCAACTAAGGTAAGCAACTCCCTTAAACCTTCTAGTATTCTCCCCCAAGATACCCCTCAATCCATCTCTATAGCAAACTCTAAGAAGATAAAATAAGAAATAAGTCAAAAAGGCACCGTATAAGTGATTTAGGGACTATTTATGTATGAGTAAGCTTGTATGTATTTGCATGTGTGTATCTTTGAGTTTCATGGCCTAAACATGTTCTGACGTTTTGATTTATATGAGATCACAACATGCATGCAAAGAAAATATGTCACAAATGTACACAACATAAGCTAAGCAACCAAAACCTTAAGTAGACTGATTTTCTAGCTTTATTCATTTTTTGCCACCGACTTTAAATAATCATAACTAAATGTAAAAAAATGGTATTAAAGTGATTTTTGTGTCCAGATATATATTTTTGAGTTATCTTTCATAAAAAATTGGTTTGAAGTGATTTCGTTGGGTAGAATTCCATATATCTCATTTTTTACCAATGAGTGTCAGATCTTAACCACTATGAGTTGTAAACCTAAAAACCTTAAGTTAGAATGAGAACCGAGCTTAGGTCGAAACAGAAAACTTGTAGAGGATGCATTTATCTTTCTGTTCACTAAAAATGATCCAAAAATATGAAGTCTTGATGGGTCCAAAGCCTTTCCAAAGTCACTATTAAGGTTTAGTGACTGACAGACCTCTCTGTCACACATTTTTGTGAGACCTAGAACCTAATTTTTTAGAATCAAAATTCAAAAGTAGTAAACATGAACATTGTAGCTAACATATCAAACTAGCTACTCAGAAAAAATCAGCCCAAAATACCTTCGTATGGTACCCCAAAGATTTTAAATATTATCTGTTAAAAACACACTCTGCTGACCCTTTATAGGCTGACTGAACCCTTTTGATAAATTGGCCAAATTTTCAGACGTTTTTCAAATAACTTGTCCTAACTAAAAACATGAAACTTTTAGGGGATATCTTATATTAGAAGCGCACAAAAAATCAGACCTAGAGCCCTTGATTTGATGCCCCAAAACCGTGGCCAACAGAGGCCTAATTTCTAAGATTTTATCTGTAAAGTGTAGAAGGATTTTTACTAAAACAAAATAAATGACCTTTTTACCTTAGGAATTTACCTTAGTCGCAAACATGAAAGTTGTAGGATATATTTTTATCTAATTGGTGTTAAAAGTTTAGAAATTAAATCATTGCCTAAGTTCTTCGAATCACTGTTGAAACTTTAAAACTAACAATTAAACTTGCACATAAAATTGGACAGTGTTTGAATGGTGCGTTACTTATGAGACTTGAGTGTGTGAACCTTATATGAACTTTGTGAGTAATTAGTGCATGAAAATGATGCCTTTGATGAAATAAACACATGCTAGCATGATTCGATTCTATGTCGCTTAAATTTTGGTTATGCTTTGGATGATTGTACTCTATGCTTTAGTGAGTTGTACCTTTTGCTTTAAAGATTTGTACTTTATGCTATATTAGTTTGTACGTCATGCCATGTTTCGTTTCATACCATGCTATTGTTAAGTTGTACTTCAAGATACGAATTGTTGTACCATAAGCATCAATGCATTACACTTTGGGCATCTTGTGGGTTGGGTTTGGTGCGCAAATTATTAGCTAGAGGATTTAGAATAAAGATGGAGGATTTGAAATAATATCATGATTAGAGAGTCATTGTTGATGGGGGTGTTGACAATGGGCCATATACATCTTGAGCCATATCACGTCTTGAGCCGAACAACCGTTATATGCCGCTGTGATCGGGAGCATAGTGGTACCATTCGGGTTATTATAATGATATGTAGACTTTGGGCCATGTGCGTCCTGAACCGTGTTACGTTCTGAGCCGTATCACGTCTTGTGCCGAACTGCCGCTATATGCCGCAGTGATCGTGAACGCTGACGAACGGGAACCTAACGTACCGGAACGTAATGGTGCCATTCAAATTATTATGTTAGCTTGATTTACCTTCGGGCCATGAACGTCCTGAGCCATGTTACGTCTTGGGCCGTATCACGTTTTTAGCCGAACAGCCGCTATATGCCGCTGTGATCAGGAACGCTAATGAACGGGAAGTTAACCTACGGGAACGTAATGGTACCATTTTGATTATCATGTTGGGTTTGATTGACTTTGGGGTTATATATGTCCTGTGTCGTGTTATATCCTGAGCCGTGCTATGTCATGAGCCGTGCCACGTCTTGAGCCGAATGTCCGCTATACGCTGTCGTGATCGAGAACGTTGGTGTACGGGGAGCTTAACATATGGGAACGTAATGGTGTTAATCAAAGTTTGATTAGTTGATTTATAATCGGGTTGGGCAACTACATTGCATTCATCTGTATCACGCACTTGCATGATTGTTCTTACATATGCTTACCCTGTTGAAAACGTTAAATTGTCTGTCTATTTGGCCTTAAAATTGTATTGAGTATTATATGATATGTATTGTAGGATATTTTGTTGTGAGTTTGTTAGAAGATTTAGGGAATTTGATTCTGGGTTCTGACTCATGGCATTCGTGCCACAGGTAAAGAAGAAGGACCTTTTGAGAAAGGCATGTTTGTTGAGGAAGAAGACTACGAAGAAGAGGGAGAGTGGCAGGAGCCGATTAACCCTAACAACGCAGCTTGAAGAAGTATGATGTCTACTTTTTGGATCTTTTGTTCAGTTTTCCACGGACATGGCATAACTTTCGTTAAAATTTCTGGATAACTGTAATCATTAAGTATTTGGAACAAGCTCTGAAACGATTAATGATGTATTAATTATCATATGTAATTATGAATGTTCGGTTATAATATGTCCCTTATTTATAGTTATGTATGTTCCGACGTGCCCGGGGAACAGAGCATCACAGTTGGAATCAGAGCTAGGTTTAGTGAACCTTCAGGCCTTGGGAAATGGGAGTCTGCGAGTTCTGTGGCGTGAAAACTCTGTAGAGTGTCTGTACTACTAAGTTATCACATATAATTTCAACAACTTAAAATCTTTACCTTAGGATTTTCTCTATCTTTCTTTCTTTAGGATGGCTTCCGACGTAGAACCAGTTGGGGAACCATGGGCAGCATCGGAACCAGAGGACTCAGACCCTGAGGAAGAACCAGCTGAAGAGAAAGACCTAGTAGACGCGTTTTCGTTAGCAGGGATGTTTTTGAACGAGTAGCCAGCGCAGGGAGAGGAAGAGGTGAAGGAAGTAGGAGCAAACGAGGAACCTGATGTAGTAGGGGACGGATTGACTTCGGAGCAAATGATGAGGAGGGACTTGAGGACGACGAAGAGAACGAGGAGCGAGCCATCGCCTTCTTCTACAGTCTGCTAGAGGCTCCTCCACCAGAGCCAGATGACGATGAAGCAATGGATGCAGTATTCTACTGGAGCCGCCAGGACTATCACAAAGACTATCGTATCAGAGAACGAGTGTATGCGAGAGTGTTCCCCGAAAGGACGTGGATGTGGAAAAAGCCCGAGTCTTTTCTGAGATACATGGGTTCGCTAAGGGTATTAAAGAGATGTGATGAAACCACCTACCGTCTGAAGGTACCACCGAGATTCAAAAGGCTATTGGGGGATTGGATTGATGCAAAGTGGATGCAGACACATAAGCCAAGGGATAGGAGAGGAATCATCAACCCACGCAACCCAATAATCGACTTTAACAGTCCAAAAACGTACCTAGAGATACCAGTTTCCATAATCAACAGGGCTCGTATGAGGCCAGAGGGCTTTTGGCATGTGAAAGTGCAATGGCGCTGCTACGACATTTGCGAAGCAGCTTGGGAATGCGAGACTATTGTCCGTTACTTCTGTCCGTATTTGTTTGTTTAGGCTTCAATACGCTAGGAGTTATGCTTTTCTTTTTGTTTGAAGGTTGTGTGAATGCTATGTGAACTTTTTAATAACCTTATACCAGTTAGGTGTTTGAATGAAATGCAAGTGTTCGTTGTTAAATTCATTATAAACTATCTCATAATTATAAGCTATCTCATAATCTCAAACTAAATTCCATGAGATTCCAAAACATGAAAATAATTAAGAATCGAGATAACCCCCTAATCTCAAAACTCTCTTAGAATAGCTGATAGACGATCAAAACACCGACAAGTTGACTAACCCCTTGATGATAAAGTACTCGGAGTAGCCTTAGTTTTGCAGAAACTACCATTAGAACCTTGCAACCCCATCCTTATAAGTTCCCTTCTCGTTTACCAAGTTTTTCTGTTAAATTTTGTACCTACTTGAAGTTCTTTGTGTATCATTCGTCAACGGTGCCGTCAAGTGTCGTTCGTCAGTAACCCTTATGCACCCAAGTCTTGTTGATAATCCTATTAAAAATTTAATCCTAGGAAATACCTTTGTCCTCAAGTTTTCACACCTCAGTAATGACCGATATTTGCATTTGATCCTCCTCCGATTCAAGCCAGCCTCCTTGAACTAGCTTTTATTTCGTAGAACTCGACATCAATTCTTTGTTAATTACCCATTTTGAACATTCGACGTTGATAAAATCTTTGCTATCGTTCATCATCTCTCGATTCTGAAACTACAATTTGTTGTAGTGATTTTTGAGAGTTCTTTTGTAGGGAAGTAGACTTGGATACTTGAATTGAAGAACGTTTGGCTGACGTAACTTCAAGGCAAATATCTAGTTTAGCTACAAATTACTTAACATCTCTTTTATCAGAATTTGATAGTACTAGATTAGTTTCGAGGATATTTGTTTGAGTATTGTTCACTGTCTTCATCTTGCTTCACCTACATTTGAACCCCAAATAACCACTCAATTTGTGTCAGCGGTGTCTTCCTTAACCATGACCATTTGACCTCATCCAACATACCTTTTGGACCATTCAGGAATCTTTCCTTGAATCTCGGTAAAGGGTTTGTTCACCTTTTCTAAACCACTCTAAATCTCTCAGCCACGTATCATGCAGTCTAGTACATCATTCGAAATCCTCAGCTAAACGTTGGACCACTTGCCACTCTAGGTCACCCCTCCTAAGTCCTAGATCAATGAGAAACAATAGTTATTGGACTTTAGCGCATCCACAAGAAACTCGGATCGTCCACATCCTCAAAAGAACCATCCGATGCATCATCGAGTCGCAAAGTAGATCTCTACCTGGAATTAAAGCACAGAATGTCTGCCAACATCCACGCTTAACGTGTTTAGAAGGTTAATAACTCCGACTGGAAGAACTGCTAAGTAAAGGCTTATACAAAATCTCTAACGGAGACCTACACGAAGGTTCCTATCGCCATCACTGATAAGGCTCGCATGAGAACCGCAGGAACATGGTACGTGGAAGTATAATGGAAATGCTATAGAATTTGGAAGTAATGTGGGACTATGTGGTCAAAATTTGATGGTTTCATCCATACATATTCTGGTTGGGCCCTTATGTGTTATGTGCCTCACTCTTTATAATCACTCTTTGTACTCAAACTCGAATGATTTGAAATACAAATGAATAAGTCTTAAATTAACTCCCCGAGATCCTAAAACCTAGAAACAATGAAGACCTTAAAAAGTAGACTCACCAGCCATAACACCTTCCCTCTTAATTCAGATGGCAGGTAGACGACCTAACCATCAACAGACAGCAGATGGACCCATGAACGAAGGAGTGCTAGGGTTAGCTCAGGTCCTGCGTGAGCTTGCCACAAGCATTAATCGTCCTCACATCTGAGATAGGGCGTGGTTCCTATCAAAACTCAGAAAACAACGAGCCCCTACATTCAAGGAAGGAGCTGAACCGAGGGTAGCTGAAGAATGGCTGAGAGCTGTCAAGAAATTATTTAACTCCATGGGAGTGCAGACCAATGCCGATCGAGTAGCTCTAGCAGCGCACCTACTGGAAGGAGAAGCTGACTACTGGTGGTCTATGATAGACAGCACCTAAGATGTGGCAGCTCTGACTTGGAGTCAGTTTGAAAAATTATTTTTGGAAAAGTACTTCCCAGCTCCCTTCCGGCAGGGACAAGCCAGGGAATTTCTAGAGGTAAAACAAGGATCTATGTTAGTAACCCAATACATCAACCGCTTCAAAGAATTGAGCCGATTCGCCACAACCATCATACCGAATGAAGAATCAAGGGCACGAAAGATCGAGTGGGGCCTAGAACTCTCTATCCGAACTAGAGTCATCTGCTTACAACTTTCAACTTAAACTCAAGTAATACAAGCAGCCTTATTAGCAAAAATAGACTTAGACGATTCTAAAAGGATTTGGAGTCAGAAAAAGGAGAGTATTGGTCGAGGAGGACCACTAAGGAACAATAGGGAAATTGTTCCCAAAAAGCCGTACCACTTGGCCGACAGACCAAGGCAAGCAAAAGGTCAACCTACGAAGGTAAGGCTCTGCTATGAATGCGGTCAGCCTGGGCATAAAAAGTCTCAATGTCCACAACTAGGACATGGGAACTGGAAAAATCAACCACAGCAATGGAGGCAACTGCAACCTCGGTTGGAACAGCACAAACAACATATCCAAGCTTCCAAGCCTTTTGATGACGATCAGAGGTACGCTCGTATTCGCAACTCGAGGATATATGTAGTTTAGACTTGTTATATCATCACAAGAAAGTAGATGCTTGTAGCATGAGGCTTTAGGCTAATATGTCGCTAGTCAACAACTCCACGACATAGGTACGCAGCGTTACATTTGAAAGTAGTTGTAGCAGTCGGCTTAACGATCTATCAAGACAAGGCAGCCACTACTCAAGGTACTAAGCGTATGAGCCCGACCCTGTCCATACCCTCAACATGCTAAATTAAGTAAATAACGTGAAATATAAGATTAAAAATAAAAAATTCTCATAATTAGGGTAAAATAAATATTTTGCCCATAGTATAGCAAAAAGTCTTAAAAATTCAAAAGTTGACACATGGACACCCTAAATCAGATATTTAAATATAATTAAGTAATAAAAGACAAAATAACATCAAAAATAACAAAAATTCCCTTAGTGACCGTCCACATTGGAGTTTGTGCCCAAAAAGTGACTTTTTTGCCTTTTTAAGCTTAAAAATGAGAAAAAATTGTATAAATTAAGCATTATTATGACCCAAGACTTTTTATATAAGTAATATATATAATAATATAATAATATAACTCAAAAAAGTAAACAAATAATTATTTAAAGTCTCTACACAATAAATAAGTTAAAAAGCCAATTCTAGTCAAACTAACTTAATTTAGCATAAAAGCCTACACTTATTTATTTAATTATTATCAAAATTATGATAAATCATGGGAAGAATAAATTAATTATAAATACATTAATATAATAGATTTTAGTAGGTTTAGGTACATAAAATTAATATTTTATACATTTATATTCACAAAAATGTACTAAAATACAATTTAAAACCCTAATTAATTACCAAAACAGCTTTTTAGTCTCCCAAACAGACCCTAGCTGAAATCCCATCTGCAAAATCTGATATATATCTCTCTCAAATAACTCCCACCACCTCATGCAACCAATAGGGACCAAGAAAAATTAAAATTTTAAATTTTATGTAATAATTAATCCTCCGCTACAATTTTTCTATAAAGGCAAGACATAAACACACCTTCTCCTATATACATATTCGGCTGAGAGTGTGAGAGAGTGAGGGACCAAATTTCTCTAAGTGTTTTGAAAGAAGAAGGAGAGAAGAAGGAGAGAAGAAGAAAGAAGGAAGAAAGAGGAATGAGGAAAGGATCAAGGAAGGAGCATTGAAGCTAAGTCAATTTCTTCTTCAACCATTTGAGCATCAAATAAGGTAAGCAACTCCCTTAAACTTTTTGGTATTCTCCCCTATGATACCCCTCAATCCATCTCTATAACAAACCCTAAGAAAATAAAACAAGAAATGTGTCAAAAAGGCATCGTATAAGTGATTTAGGGACTATTTATGTATGAGTAAGCTTTGTATGTATTTGTATGTGTGTATCTTTGAGTTTTATGGCTTAAACATATTCTAGAGTTTTGGTTTATGTGAGATCACAACATGCATGCAAAGAAAATATGTTACAAATGTACACAACATAAGCTAAGCAACCAAAACTCTAAGTAGACTGATTATCTGGACTGATTCATTTTCAGCCACCGACTTTAAATAATCATAACTAAATGTAGAAAAATAGTATTAAAGTAATTTTTGTGTCCAGATATATATTTTTGAGTTATCTTTCATACAAAATTAGTTTTAAGTAATTTCGTTGTGTAGAACTCTAGATATCTCATTTTTTTCCAAAGAGTGTCAGATCTTAACTGCTCTGAGTTGAAGACCTAAAAACCTTAAGTTAGAATGAGAACCGAGCTTAGGTCAAAACATAAAACCTGTAGAGGATGCATTAACTTTTTTCCCACCAAAAATGAGTCAAAAATATGAAGCCTTAATGGGTTCAAAGCCATCCCAAAGTCACTATTAAGGTTCAGTGACTGACAGACCTCTCTGTCACATATTTTTGTGAGACCTAGAACCTAACTTTTTAGAATCAAAATTCAAAAGTGGTAAACATGAACATTGTAGATAACATATGAAACTAGTTACTCAAAAAAAAATCAGGCCAAAATACCTTCGGATGATACTCCAAAGATTTCAAACATTATCTGTTAAAAACACACTCTGCAGACCCTTTCTAGGCTGTCTGAACCCTTTTTATAAATTTGCCAAATTCTGAAACGTTTTCCAAATAACCTTCCCTAACTTAAAACATGAAACTTGTAGGGGAAATCTTATGCTAGAATCTCACAAAAAATCAGACCTAGAGCCCTTGATTTGATGCCCCAAAATAGTGGCCAACAGAGGCCCAATTTCTAGGATTTTCTCTGTAATGTGCTAAAGAATTTTTACTAAAACAAAATAAATGACCTTTTTACCTTAGGAATTGACCTTAGTTGTAAACATGAAAGTTGTAGGATATATTTTTATATAGTTTGTGTTAAAATTTTAGAAATTAAATCATTGCCTAAGTGCTTCGAATCACTGTTGCAACTTTAAAACTAGCATTTAAACTTGCACCTAAAATTGGACAGTGTTTGAATGGTGCGTTACTTATGAGACTTGAGTGTGTGAACCTTATATGAACTTTGTAAGTAATTAGTGCATGAAAATGATGC